>JAOQMS010043263.1:0-12108 GCA_027563885.1 Erythroxylum longipes
AGAGCATGCACAGAGACTTGTAAGTATTTACAATTAACAGTTATATTCTCATCTCTTTGCTTTGCTGTATTTTAATTTAATTCCTTGCCAACATTTTTATAACTTCTAATTCACTTTGTATTTCTATTGAATTTTATGTGTGAATTTTCAAATGAATATATGTGTTTCTTGTTGACAATGATAATGTTATACTAGTGCCATATATGGATGTGGTTTTAGTTTTGTTCTTTGTTCAAGAAGGAGTTGATTTCATAAATATAGGGGAAACTTTGTCGAAATTTTTATAAAATCTAATTTACTTATAATTAACATTTTATTCCTATCCAGGAAAAGTCTATGGGCGTGGCACCTACACCTCGTCAACTATTTCTACACACTCACACTAAAAAACATGACGGGGTGACATTCATCAACGATCGTTGTAGAGAAGTCAATATGTGTGAAATTTATGATTTAATAATAATAATGCTTAATAATTATCACTTACTAATATACAAACATTGCTTTCTGATAGGACCAAATACAGCAAACCATTGAACGACGGTCTCAGTAATCAGAAAATGTTGATGAGGCTGACACTTACCTTGAAGCAGTAGGTGGTAGGGATCATCATAGGATCATTTACGAATACTTATTATTCGCAATCCTCCACGTCTAGTAGAGCAGCATCTTCTAGGCGGTCTAATAATAATAAAGTGGAAGCACTTGAGAACACAGTGCAGACATTGTAAACTCAGTTACAGCAGACATTGGAGCAGTTGCATGAGTTGCAATAGTCGATGGCAGCGCAACAACATGAATTAGCGATGTACGCTCAGCTCCGTCAGGAGATAGATGAATTGGAGGGCAAGGGCAGCACGTCACTACACCAACTAGACGATCCACCATCTCCTGATCAGTAGTGTAGTTTTGGTCATTTAGTTTGTATTACAGATACTTATTATTTACAATGTAACGTTTTTATTATCAATTAAGATATTTTAATTTTTAATCATTAATCAAAATTTCTATTTAACCAAATTAAATTTATATTATAAATATTTAATTATTAAAATTATGCATCAACTATAATTTAAATATAATGACAATATATTTTTAAAAAAAATTTAAGCAATAAATTTACCAACGGAAATAAATGTCCGTCAGTAACTTTCTAAACAACTTACCAACGGAATAGGCTATATTCCGTTGGTAATTCATATATTCTGTTGGTAATTCATAAAATATATCGTTGGATATTAAATTCTGTCGATAACTGTTCAGCATATTTACGGATAGAAAACATGCTACTGTCGGTAAATTTACCGATGGTCATAAACATTCTGTAGCTAAATTTACCTACGGTTAAAGAACTTACCATCGGTAAATTTAGTGTCGGAAAATGTTTAATCATTGGCAAATTTACGGATGGAACACTTGTTACGGTTGGTACATTTTTGGTATATTTACCGACAGTTTATCATTTTCCAACGCTAAATTTACCAACGGTACAAAATTCTTGTACCGTCGATAAATTTAGCTACGGCCTATTCTCTGACGTTTTTATCTGTCAGTACATTCCGTCGGTAATATGTGATGCTGACGAAATATTTATGTTTTCCGTCGGTATTTTCCATCATAAAATGACAGTTTTCTTGTAGTTTACACTCCCTTAACTTCAACAATCCTCGGTACAAGTTCCTTGATCTACAGGTCTTGAGCCTTTATACATACAAATGTACAATGTATTTACTACTTAAACATGTATCGCATATTTGTACACCACCATACAAGTGTATAAAACACAATATCACTATTTTTATGCCATAGTATTTGACCATTAAGCTTCTCACATGGTTACTCCCTTTATTATTCGCATAAGCTTTGTTTTGTAGTTTCCAGTGTATGTAATGCCTTTGATCCAATACTTACACATTTCAAAGCACAATTAAGCACATTTTTATCTAAGAGCATTAGGCCACTACTCATCAATCTAAGCAAAAATTCATGTTTACTCTAAGTAAACATGAAAGCTTTTTTCCAATGAACACCATTACAATCCTTGAATCCTAAGCCATGTTAACTTAGGCATTTTATCAAAGACCTAGTGTGTATGACTTCCAAGTTATATTTTCAAGACTTTATCATAGTCATTCATGTTCCTATCTTATTATATAACAGGCACTTACAAACAACAATACATTTCACTACTCCATTAAATCCAATCCCTTCATTTAAGCCATATTCATTATAATTATACAAGTCACTACATTAGTCCATTTCTTCCCCCGTCATTTTGGCCAAGCCTTCTCCAATATACACATTCTTCATTTTTTTCATCATCAATTCACATTATACGGACACAATTAACAACATAGAATTCATTTAAACCATCAATTTCTAAAGATATTCAAAATTTCACAAACATTTAACAAAGGGAAGGCATTCGATTTTGGCTTAAGGAGACTTCTCTATGACTCATTTCATTCATCTAAACCATGTTTCACACATATTCAAGCATGGAGAACAACATATATTAACACAAAACTCAAAATCATAATGTAGAGAGAGACGAGGCAAAATTTCCTAAACTTTCCTTTGGTGATATCTTAAATTCCTTTGAGAATTTCTCAAATCTAATTAAATATTTGAATTCTTTGATCCCAAATTAGCTTAGAAAACCTTGGTTTGGGTTGGTGAATAAAAAAAATGGTGGAAGTTTGGTGGTGACCTAATGGTGTTCTTCTCCTCCTCTCTTCTCCGTTCTTTCAATTAAAAGCATTTCCAATGTTTAATGGTGGCGTGCGTGGTCACGCAAGGAAGAAGGGTCTAGAATATTTTACCCTCTAAACTTTTCCTAAATTACCATTGTACCCTCCAAACTTTTCCTAAATTTGCAATTAAGCTCAAAATTTGAGAATGAACAAAATTTTTATTTTCATTTTGGCCCCCGGACTTTTAAAGATTATAATTAAGCCCTTTAAATTTATAAAATCATATATTGGTCCTTTAAGAATTGAAAAATTACATTTAACTTTAACAATTTGCAAATAAGCCCTTATGTACATCAACTTTTCCAATTAAGCTTTCTAAGTGTCAAATAAGTCTATAAATCATATCTAATCACCTCTAAGGCATTAGAAAATCATTAACTCGGCCACTATGGCCATATCCATCCAATGGACACGGTTTTACACACTTAGAAGCTTATATGTTAGAAATCTCCAAGATTTTGCATACCGATGAACTCTAAGTTCATGTAAAGGCATATAATATTATATATCACTGGCATATATATACTGAAAGTTTCAAATACATTTTTGAACTCATATACTACTATATATATATATATATATATCAATATATAGTAGTATCTTCAAGTATCGACTAATACAAAAGGTCTTAGAGAGTTCAACGTTACACTATGGGCCAAGATGATGACAGGAGCAAAATAAACAGTCCATAATTGTGGCTATCAGGCAACGATCATGGCTTGGGGGGTCATATTCATGGCCTGTAAGATAACAAATGTGGCCTGACTTCTAAACCCAATATTTTGAGGGATATTTAAGACTTTTTGGACCCAGGTAAAACCTAGTTTTTACCCTAATTATAAAAAATACAAAATAAAAGGGGAGAACCCTAATTTTATTGCCTCTGTTGTTATATTGAAAAAGTCATAAAGAAGGAGAAGAAGAGGAAAGAAGGAGGAGAAGGGAAGAGGGAAGAAGAAGGGATGCTATTGCTGCTGTCTTCTCATCCATCCTCACCCTTCTAAGTGACATTTTCATTTCATATTTGTTATTCTTTCTTTTAAATGTATGAGATGGATTTGATAGTGATGGATTTGGGTATGATGATGATGTTCTAAACTCCTTTAGGGATTTGTTCTTGAATCAATGTTAATATGATTTCTTTTGATGTTAATACACTGGATATTGTGATTATTTGTTGTATTTGCATGCTTCGATAACAAATCAAGAGAGAATCAATAGCAAAATGATTATATTAGGTAATGAGAGTTAAACAATCATGCAAATAATCACATTGGTAATTTATACGAAGAGCCCGATAGCCTATTAGAGTGCTTAAGATCTAATTGGATGTGTGGGCATTTTGTTAATTGAGATATTGCAAATTTCATAAATTAATCAGGGGTTATAGTTTAAGGTTTAATGATTATAACTCAAAAGAGAGTAATTCACCCTTCAAAAGTCTAGGACCAATAGCATATTAACTCAAAAGTGATTAGGTTAGCATTGATGATAGGGTAAAACCCTTTCCCATAATTTGGTAATTTTTCTTGTGTGATTTTCCATTGTGAATTTGTCGGTGCTCAATATTCGATTTTTTTGTGTTAATTATACAAATTAACTTCCTGTCAGTCATCTTCATGTGTGTACTTTTATGTTGAGTTTTTCATTTTCATTTTAATAATTCTTTAGGTCTTAGATAATTCGACAACTCTTTGAGGGATTGACACCTCATATACTACACTCACAACTCGTGCACTTGTGGTATATTGAGGGATAAGAAATTGTAAAACTTTCCCACTCGATCACATTGGCAACTAATTTATTTTTAATTTTCTCCAATAATCATAACTGTGGATACTTAATTTATATTAAATACTTTTTGTATAGTTTATGAATATCTTTAAGTTAGAATTGAATTTTTTTAGCATTTTTGTATCTTATCAAAAATAAAATATTAGATATTAGATAATATATGAATAAATGAGACTAAATAAATTCACTCTATTAAAGAGTAATGTTAAGAGAACAGTTGAGGTTAAAAAGTAATGCTAGTAACCATCTGAAATGATGATGTAAATGAGTAACCAAGAGCATTTATAACAAGCTATCTACTTTTGCATTAAAAGGTTAGGTGGACTTTCAAACAAGCCTTTAAATGCTTCTTAACAAATTCCAATTTGGGTTTTTTATTTTTGTATTAATTAGGGTTATTAAGATGTTTGAAAGTATAAGTGTTTTGTCAATATATGTCTACTTCACACATTTGGTTAAGTTTTGTACATTAATTTAATGTTTAAAGTATTATTGGGTTAAATTTAACTTATTTATAAATTGTTGCAAGTATGTAAATACCTTACTAATTGATGAACAATGCAATTAGATGAATGATGGATAGCCTTAGTTAATCTAATTGATTTGCTTAAGTACAAGTAAAAACCTAAGTGTAAGGATATTCGATGTGCATGAAAAATGCACATATTTTTTAATTATTTTGTTTGAATTTAATGTTAAATACTTTGTTTTACTTGGTTTTATCTGTTTTTTAGATAATTTTGAAAATTATACCTTTGGAGATACCATATAAGGAACCTAATTAGGTGGCCCATAGGTGGTGGCCATCCATGGACAATCCAATACAATAATATAAAATTATTTTTAAAATATTATTTTATTATTATAGCCATATATCATTTTGCTTATTCAAGAATATAGGCCACTCAAGCAAAATCATAAAGAGAAATATAATTCTTGGAAGAACATAGTTTAGCCCATGCTTATGTGCTAACCCATGCCCTAGATGAATTAAGTGTGGTAATTGACACAACCTAAGTTATGACTATATAAAAGATGGTGTGTAAGATAAGAAAATAGAAGATCCACGACTTAGAGACACAAGCCTATTATAGGTCATGTATTAATTTTGAAGAAATAAGAAAATTTGTGATTTATTAACAATGTCATGTTAGGCCATTTCTGTAAAACCCCAAACTTTCCCTTCTATTGGTTTATATATTTTATCCTGGATGAATAGTATTTTTAGATGAATAGTGAACCTAGATAAACAATATTTCTACTTGATTAGGTATTTTGAGAACCTAACCCTGAAAAAAAAGTGAAAATATTCATAATAGGTATTAGAGTCAAATGACATTGAAACGAATCGGAAACAAGTCCAATTGGACGAAATTTGGGAATTTTATAAGTTTAGGACAAAATTGCCCTTTTGGAAAATAATAGGTATTAATGATTTTAAACTCATTCAAAATTTTGAGGTATCTAATTATTAAGTATTGACCGTAATTAAAGTATCCTATGGTCAATTTGATGGTGAGACGGCTGTGAAAAGTTTTTAGGATTTAGTTCAATTTATAGGTGTAGTAACCCATGAAAGGGAAAATTGGTGTTTTCACATAAAGGGAGTTAATTAATAAATTTTAAATGACTCACATCTATTGACCAATTACAGGACTCCATATGGTTTAAAAAAACATTAAATTAGATGATGATGAGTCATTTAAGAAGTTTAATGAGAAAATGACATGTGTAAAGCATTAAAGTAGTATAAAAAGGCAAAAGAAGACAAATTTTGGTTCATTTGGAAGGAGGATTCGTGAGAACCAAAAAGAAAGCAAGAAAAGAAGAGAGAAAGAGGAGGAATTCATCCAAGGAGAAGAGGAAGAAGAGAGGTGCCAGTTTTGGTAGATTTGGAGTAGTAATTGAAGAAATCGTAATCTAGGATTGGTGTTCACCAACTTCCTCAAAGATTAGGAGAAAAAGGGGTAAGTTTTTCATAGTTTAAGTTGCTTATTTTGTGGATTTCATATGGAATAGAATTATTTAAGATCAAAGGTTGTTTTTGACTTATTATGGTGTGGATAATAAACCTGAAAGCATGTAAAGGTTGAAAACATCAAAAGTGAATCAAGGAACCAAAGTTAGGGTTGTGATGTTCATGATATGGATTTGATGTCAATGAAGTAAAGAAATGAAAAAGGGTTGAATTAGAACTAGTTTGATTTCATTTATGTTTAATTAAGAGAAGATGTGTTAAGAAAAATGAAAGGATAGTAAAAGTGTGGTGTATTTGGTCAAGTTAGGAAATATTGGTGAAAATTTTGAATTTTTGGTTTGATGAGTTTAAATGATGATTGGTATAGACCTTAGGTGAAGTGTGTTGAAAAGTTTGAAAGAAAGTGGAATAGTATATATATCTGTGTGTAGTGAGAACAATTTGACCTTAAAGGGGAAAGTAATTGACAATGTGATTCATTGAACTTCAATTGCGATTAAGGTGTAAATAACCTGAAGTCTTAAGGTTGTTTTCATGAAAAATCAAATGGAAAAAGTTAGCGTGGCCTATTCAGCCATATTATTATTTCAGAGGATGGAATGATGTTAAAAAAATGTTTTAAAGTAAATTTCGAGTTAGATTCTGAAATGGAAACTAATGGAGTAACTTATCGTTGTTAAGACTGAATTGATAGTTATACTGCTTTATTTCCTATAGTGGAAATAAATGATTAAAAGACTTGTAAATTATATAGGTCAAAAAGAGACGCTTAACACGTGAGCGTACTTAATGATAAATGACAAAACTATGAGTATATCTTTAAATTGATTTTATGAAAGAAAAATGGTTTATATTTTATCATGAAAAGTATATTTATGAATAAGTTCATTGGTATTGCTACTTGAACTTGAAAGCTAAATTTTATGAGAATTATATATATGCTTTGAGATAGCACCGAATTGAAATTATATATGCACTGAATTTGCATGACAATGGAATTTTAATATGAACTGAATTGGTACATAAATGTGGTGCACCTGTGTATTAATTGTTGTTTAGGCTGTGGTACACTGTTAGGTCTCCTTATATATATGATTATACAAATCAAAGTACATCCTAATGTGCATGGTAAAGTTTGGGGGGAGTGTCTGTCACTAACAGTGGGTGGTGTCAGGTCTATCAGTATGTCTTGTGAGTCGCCCTCTACATGTATGGAGAGTATATTGTGCTAACACTATTATGGGTAAGCATTGCAAAACTAACTCCATAACAATCGGTATATAGGGATTAGCCTAGTGTAGGCAAACAATACAGAACCAGCTTGGTTAGTAGAGGTTAGCTTGGCACGAGTAAGTGGTGGAGAACCAGCCTCATGGCCTTAAACCTAACAGTACCAAATGGCAGAGAAAATTTTGAAAAAGAAAGCTCTATCGATTGCCATGTCTATTTACCTTATAAGAAAAGAGTAACTTGATTATGTTTTACATATGCATTGATTATATGAATTTGTTTTGTCAAAACATTAGTCATTGCTTGAAAAGAAAAGAAAATTATCTTTGTTCTTTATGGAAGTTAATGTTTGTACAAACATTTTGAATGGAAACCATAACACTCACTTAGCTCATTTAGCTCACCCTTTATTTTTTGTTCTTTTTTTAAATTTTAACCTCCCAGGTGCACGCTCAGGGATTTCAGTAGCTAGGACTCCACCGTTTGAGTGGCTACCTTCATCATGTTCGGTTGTGTAGGTAGTTTTTCTCGTGCATTTGTTTTACATGTATTGCATAATCATGAACATGTTTTGAACATCTTTTCTATAAAGATAGATTATAAATGTTTTACTACGTATAGTTCATCATCTTAGTAAAAATTTCCTAATCTTGGTTTTGTGAAAATATGGTTATTTATAAATGATTTTTTATTTAACTAAATGTAGGAATGTTTTTTACCCTTTGAGATTGTTTCTCAATGGACTTAAAGTCTAAAAGTAACAGTAGTGCTTTGGTTAAGTGGATATAAGTGTTTTGAATTGTTTTTTAGGAACCTAAAATTTTTTGTTTTACTAAATAACAGATGTTATGTTGTTGAAATTTTTAATAAAGGTTACTTTTAAAAACTTACACTGCTATTCCTTTTTCTTTTCTTTATATTGATTTTAAAATATTTTCAAGAAAAGGGAAAAGGCTTAGCCCAAGGGAACTCTCTAGTTAGGCTGGGTATCGACTAGAAGGTTTTCATAGGGTACCAGACAGGTCACCTACTCATCAGGAAAGGGGCCTATCAATTTCCATCACCCACAGGAAATAATAAGGGCCATATATAGGCTAATATTGAGTTCTAAATGTGCCATAGGTTAAGTAAAATGCATTTAAGTGTGAAAACTTAATTTTAGAGCACCTTAGCTAAATTTTAAAAAAAACACATATTCGAGAAATTTTTTCTCTCTAAAATACTAGTCATCATGAGGCTTCTACAACCCTTAGGAAGTCAATCCTAAGTTGCTTTTCATTATAGAATCAAGAGTTAGACATCATCTCAACATATTAAGTTTTCAATAAGAATCAAGAGTTCATCTATATTTATTTCTGTTAGGAATTCTCTATTTTTGTTCTTTGATTTTATTAGTTTGAACATGTTGAATGGGTAAAGATTTAATTTGTGATATGAAATATATTTATATACGTTATCTTTGATCAGTCTTAATGTTGATTTATTGATGTCAGCACCTAAATATGATCTTAATTCGCTTGTGGTTGACTCAATAGGGCCCGCTAATGAGCAAACCATGGCTTTGTTAGAAGGCTATTGAATAGGATGCTAAAGAGAGACCTATGTGATCCTCTTTATGATAGGATTTATGGGATTTCATAGACCTTAGTGCATTTTAAAAAAGTGTTAGCAATATAAGGATACCAGTTAACATCCAAAAAGTAGATTGTTGTAGTTTGAGAGATTGCAATTTCACAGTTTGAGAAATCCTAAGTTTCAGAGAATATATTCAATTTAGGTTAATTGAATAATGAAGTCAAAAACACTAATATGGGAAACACTGATCTAAATATATCTATTTGATTTAATTCTTTTCTTATAAATTATCTTATCACTTATTTTTTAGCTATTGTTTAGGTTTTATCTTTATTTAACATTCAAAATCCATAAAAAATTTTAATTTATTATCCTTATATGGTTAATAATGTCAGACTTCCTAGTCCATATTGCTTCTTTATGGAATTTTACCCTACTTACCATTATATTGCTTACCAATGATAAATACATTTTCCTAGTTAATGAGTGATATATTTGTAATAGAGAAAAATTTTAGGAGTGTTGAAACATATATGCAAATAAGTAGCTCACCAACATGGTTATACAATTGTTGAAATTGGAAGAATTCCTTAAGATACACTTTTTGAGTGTTCATCTTAACCTTAATTAAAAGTTGTAAAAGGTTCTTACCTCTAACAAAGTAAAAGGATTGTAAGAATTCTTTGCTTGTAGAAAATATGATGATGTATGAAAAGCTTATCTTCACTTATTAAAGAAATAAGATAATGAATTTTTAAATAAATCTCAAGGAGTAAATGTAAGTCAAGAGTTGTTTGGTTTAAGCACTTAAAACTGTTTTTATGTCTTTCTTTTTCTCTCTTTTATTATCATTGTATTTGTATTATGATTTTATTATAGCAATTTTCCTTAACCTTTGAGTAAATGTAAGTCAAGAATTATATGGTTTAACCACTTAAAATTGGTTTTGTGCCTTTTTCTTTTGCTCTATTTTATTATCATTGTATTTGTATTATGATTTTATTATATCAATTTTCCTTAACCATTCATTAGAATAAGTAATTCATTCATTAGTATTCAAATAAGACAAGAAGTATATACACATAATTCATTGTCCTCTTATATGTCTCTAACGAATAACATCTATATATATGATGAATGGGAAGAGTTTTAAATGAGTCTTAAAACCTAGCTTTTAAAATCACTTTATTAAATTTATTTTATTTTTTTATCAAATATATTAAAATAATATTAGTTTTGATTTTTTGATAAATTATATTTTAAAGTACATAATATAATATTGATTAAAGACAAATGTGCATAACATATTGGTAGAAAGAGTGCACCTAAGAATATGGTTTATAATAGTATAACAATTAATACCTGATACTTTAATAAAAAAGGGATAATGAATTGATAAGTGACAAAACTTTTGAATTTTTTCAATTAAATGCCAAAGTATTTAAAAATTAGATAGCTTAAAATTTTGTCTCTAACAATATTTTTCGAATATGGTTAATGAATTACATGAAAAATGACAGTAGAAGGGCTATATGGATATTCTTCTAAGACATAACAATTCTCTCTACTAAGAAATCTTATTCTCTTCATCGCTTTTATGACTCACATTCCCTGTATTGATTATCCAACCTCAAGAGCTAGATTTATAGAGGTAAGTTTAGGGTTTCTTTTTTCCATATAGGTCAATACTAAGTTTATTGAGAATACATGTACCATATTTTATTCAAATATAGTTGAACTTATAATTAAATTCCATATTTTTATGTAGTCTTCTCTATTTTATTTATATTCCCCAAAAATAGATCGTTGGGATGAAAAATGAAGTATGTTTTATAGGGACAAGTTTGCCCATAAGAAGATGAACATATTAGTGGAGATGTTAAAAGTTGGGACGTTGAAAGTCTGCCAAAATTAAGATGACTTTTTATATTATAAAAATTAATGAAACACAAAAAGCAATACTATATAAATCACTTAGGCAAGTGCAATAGCTTTTTTATAGTATAGTTTAGGTGAATCAAATGTTTGTCCTGCAAAACTATAATTACTAGTACTAGTTACTTTGTTTTATCTGATCTAACGAAACACTTGATTTATTAAAAGAAAAAAAAAGACTAAGACAAATCACCAAATTAAAGAAATGAATAAGATTAAAGCAAATAATGGATAAGCAAGATCCAATTAAGAATTGCCCTATACGCTTTCATATGCATTGAATTTTATGATTAATCCTAATTCTCATCAGTAAGAATTCCCAAGTTACAACTATATACGCTCTGGAGTAATATGGCTCCTATCCTTATTTTGATTGAACAATATGTCTTTATAATCAAAGTAACTTAAAAACATTTTAACTTGCTCTATGAATTCTCGTATTAAATTTCACTATATCCTTAAATGGCCATCTAGTCATATGTTTATTAACCAATTCAACCCTTTTTATTCATATGATGATATACTAATACTTATAATATGTTGGACCTTGTTTCTAGAGCCCAACTATCCAGAATATCATAAAATGTGAGCTTAATCCAATAAAACACCTTAACCATTATTGATTCATCTCCATGCTTTTATACCATAACACATCTTACTTATATGTAACCACAATTCCTGTTCAAAAATTTATCATCTCAAATTAATTACTTCCTCAAGTATCCTTAATTTCAACTAAACCTTATCCATACGCAAATTAACATTCCCACTCAATGGCATCCATACATAATTCATAATTCATTAACACCAAAAGATAAGAGTTTTTACAAAGCCGTAATGGCA
>JAOQMS010043264.1:0-12107 GCA_027563885.1 Erythroxylum longipes
TGATCCTTATTTATTAAATATCTCATATTTAATTATAAAGTTTCTCAAACTTTACAATCAAGTCCAACTTGATTAAAATATTTTTGCTCTCTTCACCCTGTTCTTCTTGTGAGACCCATTAGGTTCCTAAATACGTTGGTAATGATTATAAATTATAATTAGAATTCATAATTAGAATTACTCTAATTAAACAATTTATAATCATAGATCAAGATTGATGTTTAGCAATGCATCATGACCATCCAAATATTTAGGAATGTCAAAGTAGTTTTGACTAACCTTTCCATGCATGATTTTTCTATGTAAGTCAATCCATTTATCATACAATGTTCCAGTTAAACTTAGAGCATGGAATTAATGTCTACTCTATTTATTAGTTCTCTGCCATTAGCTATCAATTCAAATAATGACATTTGTAAACTATTTACAAAGTTTCATTCTCCCAAATGAATACTAATCGAGAACAACAAAACATTCTTCCCAATTACTTTAAGGTGATGAATCATATCTTGATCACACAGCTACATCCATATAGTTTATGCTACATCTAATGACTATCAATTGAATGACCCATGACGAAATAGGTCCTAAAAAGTATCAAAATATAGATATCCCTATACAAGATAACTTTGGAGACCCCACTTCAAAGGATCACTTATGCAGTCATCAAAATGATAATGCCATAGACACATGAGTAATGTTCCGAATGGATTTCCTATATCGAGTTTGTTCAGTGAACTTGTTCTTTAACAATTATCCACACGCTTGTTTAAGTATCCTCAGACTTTAGTATATAAGATCGACTATTTCCTTCATAAGGAAAAACATAAAATGGGCTAGCCTTTTTAGTTCTATTAATGTCCAATCTTAATAGAACAATGAATAGGAACAATTTAGAGATAATATATAAATGCAATATGAATCTTATAATTATAATGTCAATATAATTTCATTTACAATATATAATTATCCCATGGACTTTATCATATATATCTAAACATGTACAAGATAAATAATGCCTTTAAATATTTTGTCACTAAACTACAATCGATTGGCTGTAGGGCATAAATTAATACCAAGAGGGACAAAGCATTAGTAGACCATATTTTTTTGATGGCAATGATTATCTTTATTGGAAAACTAGGATGAGATTCTTCTTAATGGCTGAGACCTTTGGGTAATAGTATCAAATGGTTGCTTTATTCTTATAAAAATTACAGATAATAAAAAGATACCTAAATCAAAGGAATAATGGCAACCTAAAGTTAAGATTAATTTTCTTGAATAGTATAACCATACATATTCTTTTTTTTTAGGCGTATTAGGAAGAAATAAATTCAATAGAGTCTCTATATATGAAAAAAATACACAATTTGGCACTCTCAAATTCACTTATAAAGGAACATATCAAGTGAAAGAAAGCAAAGTTAGCATGCTAACTCATCAATATGAATTGTTCCAAATAAAATATGATGAAAGAATTTCTAGCATGTATACTAGATTTATTGATATTATTAATAGACTCAAAGGTCTTGAAAAGACCTATAATAATGTTGAAATAGTAATAAAATTAATTAGGTCACTTCCAAAGGCAGTGATGGCTATACAATAAGCTAAGGATACAACAACACTACCATTAAAGGAACTTATTGGATCTCTCCTCCCATACGAAATGAGGATTCAAGAGATGCAAGAAGAAATGATGCTTCTAAAGAAAAAGAATTTAGTGTTTAAAGCCTTAAAAGAAGAATCAAGCAAAAATGAAGCGACATCGACTAGTGAAAGCAAAGAAAAGGACATTGGATTACTCAAAAGAAAATTCAGGAAGTTCTTCAAGAAGAAATTCTACAAAAAACAGAACTTCAAGAAAGGTAAAATTGATTTAAAACATAAATACTCAAACATTATTTTCATTGATTGTATAAAACATGACCATATAAAGTGACATATAAAGTGACAATGTCCTCAACTCAAAGATAATGAGAAGTATGAGAGAAAGTATAAGGAGAACAAAGACCAAAGAAAGCACTTAAAGCATCAACTTAGGATGACATAAGTGAATTTGAAAGCAAGTATTCAAAAGAAGAAATAGCTCATATATACTTTCACACTATGGATAATGATGAGGTATCATCCAACTCTAATTCTTGTAATGATTGATAGTGATGATTGATATGACATATGATGAATTAGTTGAAGATCTAGAAATGATGAGTAAGAAAAAGAAGAAATTATCTTTAGAACTAAAAGAAGTTCGAAAATAATTGGACACATGCATGAATGAGAATGAAAAGATAGAATGTGAATTGTATAACATTAAAGCATCAAAAAGTGATTATTAATGAGAATCATAACTTTGATGCATTAAGGCATGAGAATCAAACATTAAAAAAGGAGATAGATTACTTTAAGGACCCATTTTCCAAGTTTACTAGAGAGGGCGAAAAAATAGAAAATATGTTGTGAGCTCAAAATCATTACAATGATATGTATGAAATAGGATATACTATAAAAGTTAAGACAAGTTTAAAACCAAATTTGTCAAAGGAAAATATTTGCATGAGATGAATCATTTTATATGTGACGAATAAGTATGAAGCATCCATATATGAGCATATGCAGGCATATTCCACATCCATTAGGACTAATCTTAAAAGCAAGTATCATGCTTATATATATGACTCATAACCTAATCATAATGCTCAATACTGTCAAGGAAAGAATAGACATAATTTTTATGATAACATGAAAATTGATTCACACCTTTTCAGACCTCAAAGAAGCACAAATCAAGCTCTCATTCATAGTAGGCATCACTTATATAATCATAGGACATTTCACCACCCTAGGAGAAATTCAAAAACTTTAACTCCCAAAGGAAGTTTCCTTATTATGCACACATACATAGACATTCATATATGTATCATCATCACTTATATAACATGGTATGTCACTTTTGTAGTAAGTATGGACTCGTTGATAGATTTATTTTCTTAAGCAAAGACAATTAAGCAAACCTTTGAAAGTATGGGTTGAAAAGAAGAAGGAACCTAAAACCAATGAGTCTAGCTTATTTAGGTTCCTAAACATATTGATTACCTTAGTTTGTAAGGCTATTAGAAAATAAAGAGTAAGAGGTATATTGTAAAGATAGTAGTTATTGAAATGAGTATTATTAAGGAGTTTATGCATTTTATCATGATGAATATAACATGCTTGCCTAAAAAAAAGTTTAGAAGATATTGTTGTAAGACATGGAGAATTTATCCACCAAAGGCATTTAAAAAGAGTCAATTGTTGACCGAAGTGAGAGAGATGACAAGGATGAGAAGCATACATTAGATTGTAAACTCAATAAAAATTTCCATTCAAATCTTTAATAAGTAATGTTCAAATTTTGGTAATGGTTAGGCTATATTTTAGAAATATGTAATAACTTGCATTTATGTGTCAATTAGAGTCTAAATCCTTTATGATTATTGTTTAGGTTTCAATTATGAATAAGATGTTAAATAATTATTTTTAAAGTGTGATCCTTAGTACCTAGAATTCTAATATATGCAAAATGAGGTATTAGGATAGAATTTATATTGATGGAAACAATTTTTCTAAATTATCAAGTAAAGATAGTATTTTGCTCAATTAGTAAAAAATTAGGTATGTTTGATGGAAATTCTATTTGATAAATATCCCCTTTCATTTTGTTGATTGATTTTATGTGTTTAAAGTCTATTTTAAAGTTTTGATAGTTTTTTATTGATATTACCATGACTCACTAAGTGTCTTCATATTTAAATTTGAGTTTTAAAGCTATTTTTAGTTTTCTAGAACATTCTGGTCAACCAATATCTTAGTATGGTTGATCAGTATAACGAGAAACCTTTTTTTTTTGCATTTTTAGTAAGGCTTTTCTTCATTTGGTCGCTTATCTATTGGTCAACCAATATCTTTCAATGGTCAACCAATGACCTTAATTTTGGGACTCCCTTATTTCTTAACAATTTTTCAAGAGTTTGGTAACCACCCTTAGTCGATAAATAACTAATATAAATTGTCCAATATACTTTTCTAGATGACTAATAGATCGTGTTTTAAATCCAAAACATTTTTTCTCGACTCCTTCTCTACTTACTTTTGTTTATCTTTAAAACACCAACATTGGTTGAGTATTTGAGGCATGAGGTTAAACAGTTTTCCATTTTTAACTATCTCCTCTACCTCTTATCTTCTAAAACATATTTTATGTTTATATTTTCTAATTGATGTTTTAATGATAACATAATATAATTACTACTAATTTGTTCATATTTTGATGAAAAGAAATATTGGAACAAAATGAAGCCATAAACTTAAAAGGATAGTGTATGAAGTTGTATAAGAAAAGTTGAAGTTTGCAACCAACAAAATGAAGATCAAAATAAGAACAAAAGAAGATCAAGGCTCATCAAGGTCATTTTACATTTTGTATTATTATTTGTAATCTCATTTTGTTAATTTGATGATCCAAAAGGCTCGCCATTATAAAGTTTTCATTTAACTTCATTAAATGAGTCTTTTCATTCATCAAGAGGCATAGGAGCTTTTGATTTTTATATATAAAAAACCTCATGATGTTTAAATTTGGAAACATTTTGGAAAGTGTCTAATTCATAATTGCACTAATCAAATTGATTTTGAGCATTTAAAAGTATTAAAATCATATTTTTCAGATAATTAGTTGACTTATATAGGTCAATGGTGGACAAATACAAGTTAAAGTTGTTATATTTGATTATCGAGAATTTGTAGTAACATTGATTAATGTATTGGTCGATCAATATATGTAGTATTGGATGACCAATGTTCCAAAGGCTAATGAATTTAGTGCTATAAATACATACTGGTCGAATAGTATGCTATACTAGTTGGCCGATGCATTGTAAATAGCCATTATAACGACTAATTCTTTTCTTTAATGGCTATTTATGGTTCCAAAATACTATAAAGAGGTATTTTCTCATTGGTTTTAATATTAAGAAGTTTTTGGATGTTGTATGCACACATTTCAAAGCGTTTTCAATCATTTAAGCATCATTATGTCATATTTGTGTGAGTAAGCCATTTTGGAGTTATCAGTGAGAAACTTTGAGTTATAATATTTGGTTTGGGGAGTATATTATTATACTTGAAGGTGATCCAAGTGAGATTAAGGTTCCTCTTCACCTTGGAAGAAGATTGTAAAAATGATTCCTCTTTATCAATAAAAATTGTACAAACGTTATTCTTCACCTTGAAAGAAGTATATTGGAACTCTAAGAAGAATCTTGGGAGTGGACTTAGGCAAGGGGCTTTTTTGTCAAACCACTATAAATCAGTTTTCATTCTCTCTTCTCTATTCTCTTTAAATTATTATTCAATTGTTTAATTGATTAATATTATGCAATTTCTTATCTTTATTTATATTGATTATTACTAATTGAGTACATTGATTAAAAAAGTTGTTAAATTTTTTAAACACTTAATTCACCCCTCTCTTAGATGCTATTAGTGATCAACATTATAATAACTAACATATGAAACAAACAATTCATTGTTATCATAAACAAAAATATAAACCATGTAAACTTTTGGAAAAAAAAAGAATGAAAACCATGTGTAATAAAAAATCTATTCATTAAAAAATATGTAAATCATAAAATGAAAAATAAAATGAAAGCAAACAAAAAAAATCACTTTTACAATTTTCCTTCCTTTCCCCTTTTTTATAAAAAGTATATAAATATTAATGCGTAGACCATTACCAAAGGTTGAACCCAATTAACTAAGTTGAGAGTTGTATTAAAAAAATTAGTCATTTTTAAATGCTAACTGAAAAGAAAAAGAAAATAAAGGCGTAAACCTCCACAAGCTTGCCAATTACAAACAAATCAGCCTATAATAACCGCATATAATAATTGATTATGAAAATTAGTGATAAAAATATAAATTTAGTATCGGATCCTAGATAACTATTCATGAGAACCATTATTAAGAAATTATAAGGTGTATTACATACTCATGCGTATCAGTAGCATACACATATGTGAATTGATTTTTATACACATTGCAAGGACTATTTATGCACTTATTTGACATATTCCAAGCTATAAATGATTTTTTATATGATTATGATGTGATTAGTGAATGTTAAGTGTTGAAAATTGATTTAGAGAATTACATTATTAATTTAGAATTTTTGGTGAAATTTTGGGAAATTTATGATATTTATGAGTATTTTCGAATGGACCAATCATTGAGAATCATGTGGTAGCTTAAGTAAATATCTTATTAATTTGATTAATTATGTAGTGAGTGATATGACATGTGTCATGACACCCCCCAAGCTTAAACATCCACGATGTTTTACTTCTTTACAAGACCATCTCTTCTTTCATTTTCACTAAATGCTCTCTCCTTCATTTTCTTCTCTCCATCTCACAACACGCTTACCAACCCTCACGATTTTTTATTTATGCCAAACTCTTTCATTTTGTTTCTCCAACGAAATTATGTTTTCTTTTTTGTGATGATGAAACCCATTTCTATTCTCATTTTTGTTCTTGAAATGTTGACGATTGTGTAATACCTGAAGAGCTAGGTTAACCACCCAATCTTGAGTTTTTGACACCATCTTTCATCTTATCACTACAAAACTAGTTGTCTTCATTTTGTTGATAAAAACCTAGCCTATTATACCTTGGAAGATTGATGATAATGTAACTATGAAAAGCTAGGGTTTCATGGTGATTGAAGAAGCGTTGAGTTGAATCAAATAAGCACATACTTGATTTTTATGGGTTGTTTTAAATGAAATATATATGGTGATTGTTTTGAGATTAAATGATAATGAAAATGGAGTTGATTTTATACTACACCGTGGATGAATAAATGGACATATTCATGTCATTTTTTTGTGTTTATGGTGAGTAATAGATTATGGAATGTTATAGTGTTGGATTGATAGTAAAAGGGTGATTGAAGAGTGATGATTATTGATAAAGACATGAATATTTATTAATGTTCTATTTTCATATAATGATAAATAATAGGTTATGTATTGGTTTTATGGATAATTAATAATAAAATTGGAGTTTTAAAGAGAGTTGATAATTGATGAATAAATAGATGTGTTTATAACCTAATTTTATGTATAAGATTAGTGCAAAAATTTATGTTCTGTTTTGAGTATATGAAAAATATGAGTTATAACTTGTCATGTGAGAAAATAGATTGAGCTTTGAAGTTAAAGAAAAGGCAAGTGTAGTGTCTTAAAAAGAGAAGAACTAAGATGATAATTTAAAGATAAAGTGAATTTGATAATGAAGTTGAATGTGTGGATGTCCTGTTTTTGTATATAAGATGAACAATGATTTATGATGTGTTTCAAGAATGTTTTTAAGTTGGAAATGAGGTAAGAATGAAAGGGAAATGAAGTAGAAATGATTAATTGAGCCTAAGATGGTTTGGTTGTAACATATAAGAGTTAAAAATATGGAAAATTGGAGATGTATGTGTATGTGTAAGAAGTGTTGGTTAATGACAAAAATGAGTAAAGTTTAATGAACCTTAGTGCAATTAAGATGGAAACTAGATGATCATGTAATGAAGCAGGTTTAAGGGCTTGTAACATAGAAAATTCAAGTGTTTGATATGTTTTTGAATTTGAAGCATTCGTGTATAATTTGGGGAAAATGATAGTTCATGATCGTGGCCTTAGGTGCACGATTGTGGCCGGGTTAATTGGGTTCTGTCATGATTGTGGCACCCATCCCACGACCGTGGCCAGTTGCAATGGCTTCTGTCACGATCGTGGGAAGGATCACCATGATTGTGGGCTAGCATAAAACATAAGATGTTGTCTTTTAAGTGATGTTTGAAATAATTAAATGCTAAGGTACTTCCCTATGGTGTATTTAGGCTTAAATGAAGTTTGAAATGAATTTAGTTTGATGTGGAATATGTTGATAAAGTGTTGGATATGTTTGGGTTGTAAAGTGAGGTTATAACTAAGGAATGAATTAATGATACTAATGGATATAAAATATGGAAATTATAATTGTTAATGAAAGGAAAATGTTCTCTAGAATGCTTATATGATTCAGAGGAGATGAATGATGTGAATTAAGTAAGAATGAATGAGAACTTGAATATTATGTGATCATATGATGCTAGAAAAGAAAGGATGAATGGTTGAATTATGATATTAGAATGGCCAAGTTCTTTGAGCTATAAACCTAAGTACAAGCTTGATATACACAAAAGAAATAATGATTAAATGATCAGGAGATGTGATTAAAGAAATATACCCGAAATAGTCAAATTAAGCATGCATTATACATTTCACATATACATATTTGTACGATTGAATGTTTATGTGATTATGCAAATTAGTAACGTGTATACAATGTGTGTATTGCATAAAGTTGATACACAGGATTAAATGTCAGTGTCCAAACGTTTTCAAATCGCGGAAGCAAATGCTAATCTGGAGCATACTGTGAGTCAACCTAGATGGTCTCACATTGATTGATTATTTCTATTTAAATTTCTGTATTGAACTGATTATAATGTGATTGTAATAATTCTGGACCTTAATAGTCTGATGAGTTTGATAAATGTGAATATATTGAAAGTGTTTCATTGAATGTGAATGGGAAAGAAATAAGTGTTCTCAACGTTTTGTTGAAAGTCGGACGTAGATCCGGTGAAAATGAGAAAAAGTGAATGTGTAACGAATAAATGTGATTGACTGCATATATATGAATTCATGCATTTCATTACATGAATTGCATGATCAAATAAAGGCAATTGTGACTGGAATAGCCAGCGAAAAAGGGCTTAAAGCTCAAAATGTGATTAAGAGCCAAAGGCTCACTATATATAATGAGCTCGGTATCTTCAATAGATACAAGACAGTTATCAATGATCCTGACATCGGAAATAGATACGGGACAGTTAAAAAGGCACTCGATCACAACAAAGTAACAACCGAAAGTGAGTCAAATGTGCATTGCATATATAGATAAATTGATGTGTATTAAATGAATAATTGAAATGAAATATATGTACTATTCCGAAATTGAAGTGTGAAATGATATGCAAATTCCTAATATGTGAATTGTCTGTGAATATGAATATGTGAAATGTTCTGTGTTGTTATGAGTGAGCCTATCGAGGTGGTTCGCTCACTGAGTTCGCAAAATCACTAAAATTACAACGTTGTCTTTCATGCTTAGAGGAGACATTCAGTTAAACAAATTGGAGTATAGCCACTGAAATCGGATAAGAGTGAGATGTCGGGATCAGTTTGCATCTGCATATGTCTTCAGTCATTTTTGTATTAAGATTTGTTTTCTGCAACTGTCAAATATGTATATATGAATTCTGTAAAATGTATACATGAATTCAGTATGTATTAACACGTTTTGTATTTGTAACGGACCCAAATGATTACAAAAATTTGATGATTTGTTTAATGTTCGTGAAACTTATGACTGGAATTGTTTTGAATAAAATGGGCCGAATAATGATTAATAGTTTTTCTAAAAATGCGTGTGATGCGTGAACAATTTGCAATGATTCGATGTGATCGTCCTAACATGCCGCTTTCACAGGACATGTACTCGAATGTCCTTCGATGTATAGGTATGTGTTTGGTGGAAGTGGGATGCTACCATAAAAATAAAAATATAAAAATACAAGAATTGGACCTTGACAAAAGTATTAAACAGAAGGCTTGTCAAAAGTTCCAAAAAAACAATGCAAACTCATAAAAGAACTAGACTAAAAATATCTAAATTTTAATAGAAAAGAAGCGAAAAATATTAAGAGAATTACCCGATGTGAAAAGAATAACAAGTTCCTTAGGGGGGGAGAGAGACAACACTGCTAGAAAGCTCTGCTGGAGACTAGCATGCCTAACTTACAAGTTGTTTCAAGTTTATACGTTGCTTCAAAGGCAAAATCCTTTCAAAAAGGAGAACCGTAACATAGTAAACTACTGATATGGACATAATTAGTATTAATGTTACAATCAAGAGGTACTAAATTGTGGACATTTTTGATGAGTTTCTCTAATTCTCGAATGATAAGCATGTGTCTATTACAGATTGATATTATAGTGAGGATGTGTGTATACTTTAAACCAAGTATTTAATGTTCCATGACATGTCTAAGTACTTTAGTTCCTTAATTCTACATCTCTTGATATTTAAGACGCATTGAGCAAGAGTGATTAAAAAGTTGCTTTTTTTAATTATTATTTAAAAATCTCTTTTGTAATTAACAATAAAAAGAAGATGAAGGATGATAAACAGGAAGAAAAATAGATTTTTTAATAAAAAAATTGTTCAATATTATAATATTATTTTTATCTGCTTTACAAATAAAAATTACTCTTTTTTTCATAGTTTACTCAATTTTAAAAAGCATGATAACAATTACTGTTTGTGGGTTACGTAATTGGGTCGTACAATCAATTATGTAATATGTACTTTTAAAGTATTAGTAATTGCCGATCACTACCTCCGTGTTTTCTGTTTGCCTCTCTGCGTTTCTTCTAGCGTTAGGAGAACAAAAATTTGGGCAGTAGCTCGGACGACACAATGACTAGTCGTTGATGAACCTAACAAGGATATTCCTAAGGTTTTACGTGTGTACTGTAACTACAGCTCAACATACGTCGTGCCTCAGCATTTAGACCTTCTGTTGTGGATTTTACCGATAATTAAAAAGCTAAATTGATTATGTGAGTTTAATTATAAAATTTTTGAGCCGATTAAAATTTCAATTCAATTTTGATTTTTCAGTTTAAATTATTTTAATAATTTTTATTATTAAAAATCGATTAATTTATTAATAAATTATTGATTTTTGTAAATTAATAAATTATTATAAACTAAAATTAATTAATTAATTTTTATTTAATAATCTTTTTTAATTAAACCTCAAATTCTTCAATAACTAAAGATAATTTCTTTTAATTATATTTTAAATTATTTAATTATTTTTAATCTTCTGATTTGATGACAATCTAATATTCATAAATTTGTAAAATCTTAAATCTCTTATTTTATTTATTTAATTTTAGTCTTATTTTTAAAATATTAAAATTTACCACCAAATAATATCTCCATGAACTAAACGAAAGTAGTCTTGGTAGTTGCCCTATCCCCATCACTGGACCATTGCGGTACCATACCCATGAATTGTTTGGTCCATATATAAATTGTGATGACCAACTTCTGGTTGCAGGCTTGTATGTTTGTAATAATTCTTCAACGTTAACGTCAGGAAACCTACTAGATTTTTCGTTTCCAATTCCACATAGCCAGAGGATACTGGTCGTACCTAGTTAACGTACACTCCACAGGGGAGAGATTATTTTCTCTAACTGGAAAATGTGAAATTTTCGATACTCGTTGACTGTGTCCCAGCAAATTGACAGGTTTGATCAACAATCACAACTAACACCTTCAAAATACAAAACATGCATAGATTTTTCTCTCGTCGTATCCATGGAAGCTCAACAGAATTTTTTATAACATCACATGTATATTCTATCAATTAACCATGCTAGAATTATTAATCTTTGTTCATTTGTTAATAGTTTAGCGGTAAACTTGTTGCATTGTAAAATCTATGAAGGTATTAAACGATATAATTAATATTCAAAGCATGAATGATTCGAGAATTTATCGATTAGGAGTTAAAATTGATTTTTTTGATAGTGGTCCCTTTCGCCCGAGCCATCTAACACCTTACAAGTGACTCACGAGCTCCCCATTTGATAAAGGACATAATAGGAAGGCTTAGCATTCTCTAGGCTAATGAATAAACAATAGAGAAACGTAAGTCAAGCAATGGAAGCATTCCAAAATAAAATCTAGACATATTCAAGTTTAATTTTTTAATTTAATATCTAAATTTTTGGGTGACCATATATTATCTCTTAAACAATTATAAAATATTTATAAAAGGAAGAGTGTTTTTACTTTTTTAAGAGTAACCTATATCGACTATTCTAAATCATAAAAAATATTATAATATTGTCATTTTTTAAAATATTAGATATCATAAATTATTATATA
>JAOQMS010043265.1:0-12106 GCA_027563885.1 Erythroxylum longipes
CAAAGACGAATTTTACATTCATCCACACTTCTCATGTACTGCTCAAAATTTTCTAAGAAAAGTTTCAGGGTCTAACACGGTTTCTTTATGTTTCTAAAACCTTGAGTATTTGCTTTTTTTCCCTTAAGAAACAGAGAGAGACACAAATATTTTTCACCATCAACACTTAACTTACTTATCTTTTCTTTTTTTCATACAATCTATTGTTTTTCTTTTGGAACAATGGTTTTATTGCTATCAATTTTCCTGCTAGAAGAGTAATGTTTTATAGGATCCCACCTTCTAGTCAGTTGCTGTCACCTACGGAGAGTCTACATTCAAAATACTATAAGGTGTTCAACCATTTCTGGCATTGACATCAAATTTTTTTTTTGAGGTTGACTTGTTCTCTGGTTGAAAATTGTTCCAGCTAACAATGACCATATATGTAGATTTGTCTTGAACAATCTAGGGTATGTTAGCGAATAAGCGTTTTCTTTTCCCATGAAGCAAGTAAGCGTTCTTTTCTCTCTCCACTTACTTTCAACATATTTGCAATTACATCTTCTGATTTTTGTTTATGTCCCTCTTGTGGTTTTTAAGGTTAGTCTAGAGCTTTCCATATCTAGTTTTTGTTTGTTTTTTTGGAAGATTGGAAGGTCAAGATTCATTGATACGTTTGAGTTTATTTATGTTGTTGGCATCATACGTTGTTTTTGCTGATCATAGTAAGTTTCTGTCTAAGTACATGTTAATTGTTTTTAGAGGGTCTGAGTTTATTTGTCTTAGGTTTTGCCTTTTTAATTTCTGGTAATCAAACAACAAAATTCTTTATAACTAGACTTCAACTTAGTATTTTTGAGTTAAAGCGCAGGTTTGATTCGAAAATATTTATTTTGTTGTTCTTATCAAAGCATTTAGTAACCTTTGCAAACAAAATTTTCCTGTTTACGTTTGCCCTTTATTGGAAATATCACCTATCTTGTGCCCCTACTAATAGGAGTCCTATACCTGCCTATTTAATACTTTTCATATATTATTTGGGATTAAGTGGTCCACAATACCCTTTTATTGAAAATGGAAATTCATTTCTTATTAAATGATTAGGTTATACCTGTGTCACTTGTCTAGGCAGCCTATAGCATAGTAGATTATGACATTACAGTATCTGCCCTAGATATTATTTTGCTCTCGTTTTTCTTTTCTCATGCTGCACAAACATTTCAACACAGATATGTTGTTAAGTATTTTAAGTCCAAACCAAATCTTACTCCTTCTGCTACCAAATCTTACTCCTTCTGCTACCTTAAGTAAGTTGCTGTGATTATTATTATTTTATTTTAATTTTGATTATTAAGTATTTATTTTTATTATTATTATTATTATTATTATTATTATTATTATTATTATTATCATCATCATCGTCATCATCATTAGTATTATTATTTATTTGTTTTTATGCATTTAATTTAATTTAATTAATTTATTTACTCTTTTAACCTGCATCATTTATTTGTTTTTTTATTATTATTATACTTCTTTTTTTCCTTTATGTCATAATTGCATGTAGGTCTATCGAAAATAGCCTCTCTACTCTGTAGGGGTAAGACTGCATACTATCAGACCTCTCCAGACCCCGCAGTGGCGCGGGATTCAGACTGGGTGTGATGATGATGATCTTTTTCAAGAATAGAAGTTCAAAGTTTTATCTTGATGTTGGGTTTGTGAAGAATCATTGTTATATCTTTCTATATTCACCGACTGCTCCACCTCTCACCACCATCATGTTCTTCTGTTATATACCTCTCACCACCATCATGTTCTTCTGTTATATATTTCACTTTTGTTCACAAAATAGATACTCTTTATTCTAAAAAGTCATATATTTCTCTAATCTTTCACTATGTCAAATCTTCAAAGATCCAACCTTTTACTTTGTTTAAGAAGAGCATAAAGAAAGAGTCGTTAGAGTTTTAGTTCTCTCTATCTATATCTCTTCAATTTACTTAATGTAACTTCATCCTTTACCTGATTTTGGGTTTCCCAAGTTTAGAGCTTTTAGTGACTTATGGGACTTATCTTCTTTAGCTTAATTTGAGCTTTAGGATATGATTGGTGGCTTTGCTTACCGATGATAGAGCAAGGATGGTCCTTTAGTGAGTTTTAGGTATGAGAGAAAGGAAGATGTTGAAAAATATAAATAGGTTCTTACAACATTAGCAACCTTATAGGAAAGTCTTTAGAATTTGTGGAAATTTTAGACAAATATAATATTCATATAGCAAGCATGCAGGAGACAAAGTGGAAAAGGGATAAAGAAAAAGAGATTAATAAGTTTAAACTTTCGTACTCAAGGTGTTTAAGACGACAGAATGGGGTAGGTATCTTGATTATTAAAAAAACTTATAAATCATATTGTAGGGTTAAAAAGGATCGATGATAGGATTATATTCGTAAAGATTATGGTGAAAGGTGTTGTTCTCAAAGTGGTGTGTGCGTATGCACCTCAAGTAGGTTTAGAAGAACAACTTAAATGCCAATTCTGAGAAGAATTAGAGTTGATTAAGAAAATCTCCCCTAACAAGAAAGTTATTTTAGGGGAATATTTTAATGGACATATAGGGGTAACCTCGAACGGGTATCCATGAACTTATAAAGGTTTCGAGTACAGGGACAGGAGTGATAGTGGGATTGCTTTATTGGATCTTATAGTAAGGTTTGAGTTAATGATAACTAATTATTTTTTTCAAGAAAAATGAGGAGCATCTGGTAACTTTTAAGAGTAGAATCATAAAAATGCAAATTGACTACTTCCTCATAAGGTGAAGTGATTGACCTAGGTGCAAGGAATGTGACATGATATCAAATGCTTGATTATCAACTTAGTATAGATTATTAGGTATGGATCTTATAATTAAGCAATGAAGGAAGAAAAGAAATCCTAGGAGGTATACCATAATAAGTTGGTGGAATCTAAAAGGGGATACAGTGAAATTAATTAAGTATAAGGTAATATATAAAGATGAATTGAAATTGGAAGGAGATGCCAACTAGATATGGGAGAAAGTAGCTAATATTTAAGGAATACAATTAAAGAGATCTTGGGAGTTTCTAAAGGGATTAGGCATAATAAGATGGAGTATTGGTGGTGGAATGAAGATGTAGAAGAAAAGGTTAAGATCAAGAAGAGTGCCTATAAAACTTTATTGAAGAGCACCACAGAGGTAGAGAGAGTGCATAATAGAGTAAAGAACAATCTAGCTAAAAAGGAGGCAAAGAAGACAATCTCAATAGCTAAAAGCAGAGATTACAAAAAAAATGTACCAAATATTGGAAACTAAAGATGGAGAAAAGGACATTTTAAGACGGCAGAAGCTAAGGATAGGAAAACAAGATACTTAGATCAAATTCGTTGTATAAGAGATGAAATAAGACTGGTGCTTATGACTGAAAATGACATCAAGAGAAGATGGCAGAGGTACTTCTATTTCCTTTTTAATAAAGGGATAGAGGACATCTCTTTAGGTAAAATTAGAACGTCTGAGAGTTTTCACAACTTAACTCATTACAGGCAGATTACAAGGGAAAAATTAAAGGAGCTTTGAGGGGAAATGAAGAGTGGAAGGGCAATAGGGCTTGATGAGATACACATAAAGGTGTAGAAGAGCCTAGGAAAAAAAGGGTCTTACTTGGATAACCAAGCTTTTTAATGTGATCCTTAATTCTACCGAAATGATAGATAAGTGGAGACTTAGTATGTTAGTTCCTCTATATAAGAGCAAAGGTGACATCCAATATTGTAACAACTATAGAGGCATCAAAATAATTATATCATGAAGTTATGGGAGAAGGTAATTAAAAAAAGAGTGAGAAAGAATGCTTTTATCTTGAAGAACCAGTTTGGCTTCATGTGAGGAAGGTCCACAACATAAGCTTTACATCTCTTATGAAGATTAATGGAATATTATAGGGAAAGACAGAGTAATCTAAACTTGGTTTTTATTGATTTAGAGAAGGCATATGACTAAGTACTTAGGGAAATCTTGTGGAAGTGTTTAGAGTTTAAGGGAGTTCCTCTGACTTATATACAAGTTATTAGGGATATGTATGAATGGTCAAAGACTAAATTAAGGACAATAGGAGGAGATACAGAAAATTTTTTTGTTAATATTAGGCTACACTAGGGCTCCTCATTGAGTCCTTTTTCGTTTGCAATAGTGATGGATGATCTCACCAAGAATATTTAAGGTTATGTGTCATGGTGTATGTTGTTTGCTGACGTTATTGTCTTAGTGGATGAGATAAAAAAAGGGTATCAATTTAAGCTAAAACATTAGAGGGTTACAATAGAGTCGAAGGGTTTTAAATTAAGTTGGACCAAGACTAAGTACTTAAAGTGTAACTTTTCAAGCAATAAGGCAGCTTCCGACGTGGAGGTAAAGATTCATTCAAAAGTTATACAAAAAAAAGTGTTTTAAGTACCTAGGGTTTATCATCCAAAGAAATGGAGTGATTGATGAAGATATACTCTATCATATCATATTAGGGTGGCTTAAATGGAGAAGTACATTAGGAGTTTTGTTTGACAAGAAGATACCACTCAAGTTCAAAGATAAATCATTTAGCAATTGGGTTGGCCATACTATATAGGGCAAAGTGTTGGCCCATCAAATAAGTGCATAGTCATAAGCTAATGGTGATGGAGATGAAGATGCCTCGTTTTGGATATGTAAACTTACTAGAAGAGATAAGGTGAAGAATGTATTGGTAAGAGACAAATTAAAGGTGACTAGTATTAATGAAAAATTAAGAGAGATGAGGCTTAGGTGGTTGAACATATTAAAAGGAGACACCCTGACACTCTAGTAAGAAGGTGTGAGAAAATAGTACTTAGAGACTATAAGAGGAAAAAAGGAAGGCCTAAGAAGAATTGGGGGAAGTCATTAAGTATGATATGGCTTTATTGGAACTTACCAAGGATATGGCTCGCTATAGAAAACTTTAGCGTGTTAAGATACGGATAAAGGATCTCATATAGAGAGGTCTTTCTAATTAAGATACAGATAAAGGATTTTATATAGAGAGGTCTTTTTTATTCTCTTAAGTCTTTTAAACATTTTCCTTTGAGCCTTTCATTTCTAGTTAGCCTTAATATTTTTAATCACGTAATACATCCCTCCTAATTATTTAGCCTAAGTAATTTCTTACTTAGTCTAATTATTGTCTTGTAATGACTGGTTTAATTTATTCTTGTACTTGTTTTATTTCTAGTTTCTGTATTTATTTACATATTTATTTTTTATTGTTAAACTTTACCATGTTCTATATATACTATATTATGTATTTAATTACATACTTGTATAGTTTTATTTATATGTATTTATTTATATTTTGTATTATTATTATTTTTGCATTACATGTGAGCCTATTGAAAATAACCTCTCTAACAAGTAGGAGTAAGGCTATGTATTAATGGATCTCCCTAGATCTCTGTATTTCAACGAGACTCTCAGTAGGTTTTCATACATTTCAACCAACTGTGTTGAATTTTAATTTGCATACTTTTCAAAAAAATGTTTAATTTTTATAAAGAGAGCATCTAATGTCAAAATGAGTTGGAATAATGATAAATGGATAAGACATGATTATGAGTCTTAATTCTCTCTTACATAAAGATCTTGTGAGAGACTTATTTAATTAAAGGGATAACCAATTAAAATTTATTAAACTATTTTGAATTTTTATGTTAGTGTCTAATTTTTAAAAATTTTTAATTAAGTGTTTAAATTCTAAAAAAGGATAATTCAATTTAAAAATCTCTATCAATATTTCATTAATACAATTGATGGAACCATATTAAATTTGATATTTATAGGAGTTACAAGATTTTTCATCTTTGTCAATATAATTTTTTAGTTTCCTATACAAATATAGTGATAATTTATTAAAATATAATTATTTATTTGATACACAAAAATTATGTGAGAAAAAAATGTCACATGATTTTTAAATTTTAGTGTTTATATTATGTTTTGAGCTACATCAAGAAAATATTAATATAGATAATTTTTTAATTGAGTTGTTTGATTTTAAAATTTTAAACACTTAATTAAAAATAAAAATGAAATAAAAAATAATAAAAAATAATAATGTATTATTCCTTAATCAATCAACTTTTTTTTTGAAAATAAAAGGGATAAAATTCATTAATAAAGAATGGAGTAGAATCAGAGTAGAAAGAAACACCAGGGTGTACCCTTTAACACCTGAGATTCTGGAGAGTTTGTCTATTCAAGATAAAGATTTAGAAGCATTGTATGTGAAGAAGAAAAACAATCTCAAGTTACATTTTCCAGTATTACAAGCTCTTAGATACATGCCATCATTTCTGAAATGAGGGTTGAAGCTGCATTTTGTTTGGTGTTGAACCATCGAAAATTTCATTCTTTTTATATAGCATGTACAGTCATACAAATGGTAGCTATATGGATGAACTTAGGATGAGATTTGTAAGATGATGGCCATTGGACAGCAGTGGGAATTGCCTAAGTTTAAGAGTTCCATATGCAGTGTAGCTTGATTAATTCCCATATATCATTAGTCATCTCACATGTTAAGAAGAGATGATCTCTTGTTTCCTTAGTTATTGAGAGAAAAGGACAAGACATGTTGATATTTAAATACTTGAGGCGATCTGCATTATTGAGATGATTTTTGATGGCAAGCCATAGAAGAAATAAAGTCTTAGGAGGGAGTCATTTGTTCCAGATAATATGATACCATTCCACCTGTGGTTTCTTCATTCGTAAGATATCGTTTGTGATTCTATTTGAGAGATAAAGAGTAGGTCAATTATGCCAAAAGAAAGTATCTTGTGTAAGTGGATTGGGAGGGATAATGGGGTTGCAAGTGTCAAAGAGCTGTAGGGAAATTCCAGTTGCATCCTATGATGAAGGAGTCTAAATGAACATAGAGTGGGAGATTGAGAGATTTCCATTGTGAGCTATTTGAATTAATGAGAGCACCTTGGCTAGTCCAGTTTTCATACCACAACAAAATTAACTTCCCATTGCCAATCAAACAGGAGAGAAAATATTTAACCTTATTAGTCAGATGCAACAATTGATTAAGAAAATAAGAATTGGAGGGCTTCTTGCATACTTCCCAGATAGTACTGCTTTTGAGAAAATACGTGTGAATCCACCTGAGCCAAATTGAGTTCCTATCTTCAGGTATCCAATAAAGCCTTTTTAAACGATTGTTTAGTTGATGAGCTTGATAAAGTATAGACCGAGACCTCTCTCAACCTTGGGAAAATAGATATCAGTCTATTTAATTTTAGAAAATCCCTTTACCCCAACCAAAGAGCTTTATAAGAAGTCTTTGAATATACGCTCTATAGTTTTGACAACACCTTTTGAGAGGAATATGTGTGAGCTCTAGCATATCTGAAGGGAGTTAAGAATTGATTTAATAAGCTGGATTTTCCCTACAAAAGATAAAAATCAATTTGTCTAAGTGTTAATTCTACGTTGGATTTTCTCTATAAAAGGGGTGCATTCAAGAAATGATAGCCTTTTTATGGAGCTAAGCAACCCCAAGTAAAAGAGAGGTGGAGACTTCTCCTACATGCCTATAGTTAAAGCGATGTGTGAGGCCAAATTTGAGGCTCCTTTTGATAGGATGAAATGGCTTTTTGATGAGATTTACTTACAGTCTAGAAATAGTTTTAAATTTGTGAAAAGCTTTCATATAACTGGTGACTAACACTAAGTTTGCTTTGCAAAAAAGAAGCAAGTCATCGGCAAAGGGCAGGTTGGTTAACCTGATTTTCTTACACTTCATATGCTATTTGAAATCGGTGGTAGAGTTCACTTCAAGCTTGATTATGGAGTTGATAATTTCCATACATAAGATGGAAAGATAAGGTGAAAGGGGGTTACCTTGCTTAAGCCCTTTTCCAACTTTGAAGTAAGATAAAGGACAACCATCAATCGAGATTGAGTAGCTAGTAGTGGTCAAGCATTCTTTAATATATTTGATATAGGTCTGAAGGAAACCGTATGCCTCTATCATCTTCCAAATGAAGTCCCTTATACTATTAAAGGCCTTATGGAATCAATCTTGATAGTACAATTGGGGGTGAATTTTGCACTTGTATAAAAGTTAAGAAGCTCTAGCACAATGAGTATTTTATCACCAATTTAGCGGTTATAGATGAATGCCCCCTGATTGTCATTGATGAGAGGATCAATAGCTATTTTCATTCGTATAGCAAGGATCTTTGAAATAATTTTATAAAGAAAATTGGTACAGGCTATAGGTTAGATGTTGGACCCCAAACTTTTCTTGGAAGTTAGAATTATTAAATGGGAATTTGTTGGCGTTTAGTTATGAATAAAAATAAGAATTTTTGAATGAGAAATTTATGGAGTTTATTTATGAATATTTTTGATTTCATATAGTTGCATGGATTAAATGGAATTGTTAGAATTAAGTTAAGGAGTTAGAAGGTATTAGATTAAATATGGAAGGGTAAGTTTGAAATATTAGAGTTTGTCTTAGAATAATAAGAGAAGAACAAATGAAAGTGCATGAGTGAAGTGCTGGAAAAATAAAATAAGAATATGAAAGAAAGAGACGTGTTCGTGTAAGAAAGAAAGAAAGAGAGAAATCGTAGAAGAACCTAGAAGAAACTAGAGAAGAGAGTCGTGTAAGGGAGAGACATTTTTGAGAGGTTAAGAAAAAGAGAGAGAGAGCGTGTAAAATAAGAAAGAAAGAGAGAAGCAAAAATTAAAACAGAAAAGGAGAAGGAAAGAAAGAAAAAGGAGACAAGAAGTAGAAGAAGAAGATTCAGCTGTGTTTTTTTTTGGTAACCTCTATCTTCTTTTCTTGTTTTGATAGAAGAAGAAAGTAGAGAAACTAGGTTTTTATAAGCTGAAATAAAGAGAGAAAGAAGATGATTAAGAGATTTGTGTTTTTATATTTTTATGAAGCTTAACTAGATCTTAGTTCTACTATTTAGATAAACTAAGAATAGATTAAGTTTAAGCACATTGATGGATATTTAAGCTTATAGAAGCTTTATTTGAGTATGATGATTAAATAGAAACATGGTTGTTTGAAGGAATAAGAAAGTCGAAGGCAAGAATAAGAGGAGAAACAAGTTTTGAGCTTGGATTTGTAAGTAAAGAGGTGGGTAATATGTTTATAGTTTTTGTGATGATGAGCTGAAATTATTTGTTTGTATGTGTACTTAAATGCTTGCTTTTACTTATTGTGAATGTGGGAAAAATGTCCTATGAATTTGTTATCATGTTTACTTTGAAAGAAACTGCATTTTAGTATTGATGCAAAAAAAGAAAAATTCAAAAAGCATGAAAATATGAATATGTTATGAAATATATATGCATCAGAAAATCTTCTTATGTGGGTAAGAGAGATACCTTTCCATTAGTCACGTGCACATTGAACTAAAGCCTTCTCCCGGCTGCCCGCTTGTGACATATGAGCTTTAAAAAGTGGACTCATTTTGTTCATGGTGTAAAACTTCGATTTCGCCATTCTGTTTCATGGGATTCTCTCGAGCCATATTATCTATAGATGATTAAATGTTTCATGATAATGATTGAAAACAAAGATATTTGATATAATTTATGTGACTGAAATTTTAGGTATGTGTTCTGTGAACTGAATATATATATATATATATATATATAATTGTTTGATTGTTGTGTGTGTGTGTGGTTCATCACCAATATTTATAAGCACATTAGCCACTAAGCTTAACAGCTCACCCCACAATTTTTCCATTTCTCAGGTGAAGAAATAGCAGGTCGGTGAACCTTGCAAAAACTTCAGCAAATGTCCAAGAAATATTTCATTTGTAACTAAATTAGTTTGGATCATTTTTGGTAGCTTTATAAGCATAAGCATCAATGTTGTTTTTTTTTAAATTATGTTACTGATGTGGCTTTTGTTTGTAATATGAAGATGTGTACCAACTCTGTTTTGTTGAGAATTGATAGCAAAATTTGCAGAAATTCTCTTTGTATATATATGTTCAGGATTTCTTTTTTGTTAAGATGGTATTGTGTTGGTAATAAAATTGTTGGATGTTAGAAGACCTTTGAATAGATTTTTTTTAGGAAATTCTATAAGTTGGGAGTTTTGTATGTATGGTTTGTATTGTTGGTTTTCGGGTCTTTTGAAAACTTTATAGAAGTATTGACAGTAGAGAGAAAAATAAAAGAATAAAGGAATGAAAAGTGTGTTCTGAAACTTCAAGGAATGATCTAGGAAGAATTTGACAAAATATTCTTCATGAAAGTTGCAGATCTTTCTCTTAGCTTTCTAATGACATAAAGTTTATAATTTTTAGATTTTTGGATTGAAAGTTATGAAGTTTTGTAGTGGGTGTGCGCAATAGGGATGTGCACGATCGCGACAGTCCCAATTTCTCAAGCATGATCGCGACAAACTTCATTTGCAGTGACTGTTTAAGCACGATCGCGACGAACCTCGAAATCCTGCTACTATTCATTAAAGGTCACGATCGTGCTTCAGCATGATCGCAATACCTTATTCTCACGGGCGTGAGAATTGAAAAGTCACACCTGTGACTTTTGCTACTTCTTCTTTTTCTTTTATTTCATTAATTTATAAGATGATTTATTTGTTTTACTCCCCAATGATGATTTATTTATTTTACTCCCCAATTTTGACTTCTCATTATTTTATTTTATTTTATTATTATTTGTTTAAATAAAAAGGGGTCCCTTCATGACTTCTTTTAATTTATTTTCATGTCAAACTTATTCTAGGCTATTTATTTTAAATGTTTGTGTATTTATTTTCACTCCCACCAAGGAATTAAAATTCTTTTTATTTTGATATTAATTTTAAATATAATTATTTTTTATTTTAAAAATACTCCATTTTTGGCACCTTGATGCCATGAAATAGGAACCAAGACCCGGGGCCAACATAAGAAATCATGGAAGTTGTTTGAAGAAGAGGTCTTTGGTATTAAACACATAAATGTTTTGTTTATTTCCTTGAGAAACAACCCTTTGGAGAAGAATTATTTCACTACATTCTTGATAAAGGTATTTGTAATATCCCATTTTTTTAGTAGAAAAGGCCATTCAGTCCATTAGGATCAGGGGCTTTCATTCCTTCCATCTTAAAAACAACTTCTTCTATTTCATTGTCCTGTTCTGGTTTGATAAGCAAGTTATAGTCTAATGAATTTATTATTAGTAGATTGAGTGCATAGAGGTCGGTAGCTGATGCAGTGGCAAAATATGGTGAGTCAAGCAAGTTATTGAAATAGATTACGACCACAGCCATGATATATTGTGGATGTTGAAGGGTTAGTCGGTAATGGATGATATTTATTGGTGATTTTGTAAGCGATAATAGAGTTAAAAAAGAATTTGGAACATTTATCACCCTCCTTAAGCCGATTGATTTGATAACATTGCTGCAATAAAGAGTTGTGATGGTTGACTAAAAGCGTATAATTTGAAAGAGCTAATTTTTCTTTAGTAATAAATAATGGATATTGTAGTGAAAGAGCAAAGAGTTGTTGGATATCCATAAGATCAACTCTAGCTTTCAATAATGCTTCTTTAGTGGGGACCTTTGTAGTATGTAGAGCTTTGAGTTCTTGCTTGATTACTTTCGGTTTGCACACATATGAATTGTTTGGTGCCCCTAATAAATTGTAAAACACCTGTTTTACAAACTTCAGTAAAGTTGGGTAAATGGGTTAAGTAGTTGTTGAATATGAAGTTAGCATCCTTCTGGAAGAGATTCAAGACTTTAATGGGGATATGGTCTGAGAAGAGAGGGTCATAGAATATAGCATAATTTGTTGGCCCCCAAATGTTTTTTTTAGTTAAGTATGATTTAAATAATTATGAGGTTTAGATAAGTGAATTTCGGGAGTTAAATTTTTATTAATTTTTATGTTAGTAAAATTTATTTCTTGGGTTAGTTGAATTAAAGGTAGAGAAAAAAAATTCATAAAGGGGTATTTTGGGTGATTTACTTAAGGTTAGAAGCACTAAGGCATTAAAGGAAGGGTAAGGTGGACTTTTCTCACTCATTAAGGGTAGAATGG
>JAOQMS010043266.1:0-12105 GCA_027563885.1 Erythroxylum longipes
CATATACCGAAAATGCCATCAAATTCTTCTCATGCATTCTTTCCATAAGCTCTTATGCTTAAGTTGATGGAAAAATTGTTCATGGGGTCGACAATTTGTTTGGTTTGAACTTCAACTAGATAACCATAATTTAGCTTTCTTTGCTTTAGTTTTTTGATTGGTTTTATAGAGAAAAAGAGATGGGAAGAAGATGCTGCAATTTAATGCGCCTTTGCTATTAGTTAAAATCGTACAAACCAATTCTAAATCGGGTTGGGTGTTTTCCAATTTAGTTTAGTTTTGGGTCAGCTTGGTAAAAAAATCTGGTTTCAAACCAGTTTAAGGTTATGAAATTTTTACTTTTGTCCAAATTGTCCAGAATCGGTTTGGTTTGAAATCGATTTTTTTCCAGCCTTAATTTCAGACATTAATGGCTTGACAAGTTTGATGATTGTGATCATATTGGAAGTACTTCATTGAATGTGACTCTGAAGGAAATACGTGTACTCAATAAAAATTGTTGAATGCCATACTTAAGTCCGATGAACATGTGAAACTGATTGTGCATCTTGAATAAATGTTATTGATGTCATATTTTGATAATTGATGTGTCACATTGAAATGCATGATTAGATAAGGGAAGTTAGGATTAGAGTGGCAAATGAAAAAGAGTTTAAAGCTCAGAAAATGTGTATAAAGAGCCACAGGCTCACTAATAAAATGAGCCAAGTATCTACAACGGATACAAGACAGTCATCAATAAGCCTGATATCCACAACAGATACAGGACAGTTAAAAAAATGCTCGGTCACAACAAAGGAACAATGAAAGTGAGTCATATGTGCATTGCATATACAAATTAATATGTATGATTTGAATGTTTGAAATGAACTGTTCTGAAATGAAATATGATGTGATATTCTGTAATTGTGATGTGATTTGATTCCAAAAATTGAATTGTGAATTGTTATGTGTTTTACATGAGTGAGCACATCAATGATGGCTTGCTCATTGAGTTTGTAAAACTCATCAAAATTGCAACTTTGAATTTAAGATATGAGAGAGGAGACTTAAATTCTAAGACATTCTAACAGAAGTATAGTATCGCATTTTTGTACTCAAGAAATGGCTCAAAGGTTAGTTAGTCAGCTGAGATTGTGGATTTTATATTGAATGTTTTTTTAGCTTCTTATTCCATGTAGAATATTTTATAAAAGAGCAGTATGCTCTTAGATATTTGTGATACTGTATATATGATTTATGGAGTGTAATGCTACAGTGTAATTATGTTTTTTAAATAGAATGAGGATTTAATATTTTTTAGTATTTGTGTTTTATGTATGATGTCGTACAAGTGAATGTGATTGATCTAACATGCCTCTTTCATAGTGTATGTTCCGAAATGTTACATGGATGTACTGGCACGTGCTCCATGAAAGTGGTGTGTTATAGTTTTTGGTATTAGAGCATGATTTGGCATCTATAGGGGTAGATATAAGAATCTAAACATGATATATATGAGAGATTCAGATAGTAATCAAGATTGTTGTTTATTATAGGTCATCTGCTGTAGGTGATCAAGTTGGAGAATCAGTTGACCTAGAGTTTGCAGGAGCCAATAGAGGGTCTCCTGTACCTTGATATAATTGAATGCCTCCGAGAATCCCTGAGAATAGAGAAAGGAGGTACGATAAACTCAGAAAGCAAGGGGCTGTGGGCTTCTATGGAAGTGTACTGTTGAGGCAGAAGGATGGTTAGAGAGGACAGAAAGAGTGTTTGATCAGATGGACTGTGAGTCAGATTAAAGGTTTGACTACGCAGTCTCACTACTATAAGGTCCAGCTTACCAATGGTGGAATACTGCTCCAGGCAGTACCACTAGGCCTTGTAATTTAAAGTGGGAAGACTTTCTAAAAGTATTCAAGGAGAATTATATGCTGAAGATCTACCTAGATAGGAAAATCAAAGAGTTCCTAGATCTTAAGCAAGGCAGTCTTACAGTGGCTGAGTATGAGATACGATTCAATGAGTTAATGGGATATGTTACTACATTGATTCCTACTGAGGAGGATAAGTGTAGATAGTTTAAAGATGCGCTGAATATGGAGATATAGACAAGGCTAGCTATTACAAATCTGAGCAGTTTTTTGAGTTAAGAGTTGCCTCGATCCGAATGTTGAAAGATGGTTAAGGAGAATATAGACAGGAGTTCCGAATGAAGAGACCTGGTGAGTCTTAGGTTGATTATGGCATAAGGTTTAGTAAATGCCAGAATAGATCGTTCTGATCTCAGACCAGATCAAGACATTTAGGATTTAGACCTAGGGGCAATTTTACACAGATTGGTAATAGAAGAGGTACAGTAACTAGGATGATGTCTAACTTTGAACACTATGGGAAGAAACATAGTAGGGAATGTTGGAAGTTGATAGGAGCTTGCCTTCGTTGTGGCTCCTTTGAACATCAGATTAGAGATTGTCCCATAGTTTTCAGAGTACAGTCTAGAATGAGAGAAGGAACAGTGACTGAAACAACTGTCCAGTAGAGTAAAACAAATGGATCAGGAGAAAGAGTCAAAGGTAAAGGAAGAGTGAGTTTAGATGGTCCTACTGTCAGGACTGAGGTGTACAGTAATCAATCGCAGTCTTAGGCCAGGATTTACGCTATCACCAGACAGGAGGCTCAGAACTCTCCAGATTGGTAGTAGGTTTGTTACATGTCTTTAATTTTGAAGCATTTTCATTAGTAGATCCAAGATCTACATATTCATTCATCACATCACATCTGGCATCTAAATTGCATTGTGATAGGGAGATATTAAAATTTGGTTTAGAAGTGAGTACACCGATAGGTAGTACTACAGTGATAGGAGAAGCATTGTAACACCCCACTTCCATGGGGCATCAACCCAACATCCTATGGATATTCGGGAACATACAACATGAAGGCGGCAGGTTAGAACAGTCATAGTCATTTTTAATTCTCAATCTATACTTGTTAACTACTTTATCAACTTGTTCAAGCATCAACTAGGTTCATTTCAAGCCTTATTCAAGCCTAAGTGCATCATAAAAAAGTATCTTATCATTAGTTGTTTCAAACATCACTTAAAGAAAACATTTCACGTTGAAGCCTTCCCCACGATCGTGGTGGACCTTCCCACGATCATGATAGAAGCCATTGCAACAGGCCACAATCGTGGGGACTCTGCCACGATTGTGATAGAACCCAAATAATCTAGGCCATGATTGTGGGGGCTATGCCACGATCGTTCCCTATCTGTCTTCCTTTATTTTTCCACGAATTCCACAACATAAACATCATTAACACTCCAATTTTTCTAGAATTCATACCCATTTATGCAACTTCATTTCATACTAATTTAAATACCATATTGATTGCATTAAAACTCACAAAGCTTTACTCAATTGATTCATTTACCATTCACTTAATCCTATCATACATGCATTCCTAACTCTTTCTACATTTTATCTCTTTCATAATATATTGAAGACATTTCTTACATAGTTAATCACTTCTACTTCATTTCCTCTTCATTTTCTCCTCAATCACATCTCAATATCAACCATTTAAAACAATCCATGAATCATTGTTCATTAATCATACAAAAATAAAACATAATCTTTATCATTCACTATTATACCAAATCCTTACTTCTCCTTATTTCAAGAACATTACTTAACATCTTTCTTAACCCTATATTTCACCTTCATTATACCCTTAATTTACAATCTATTTCATCTACATAACAACTTATAGCTCATGGTTTTCATACTTTCAAAACCGAACACAAACACGCACATTAATCCATCAAATTTTCTACACTCTTCATTAACCCAAAACAGGAAATAAACACATTTATTCATTCATCAACTTTAAACTCTTAGTCAAAACACCATTTTGATAACCAATCTATCTCAAAAAAATCCCTACAAAATTTCATAATTTATTACTCATCATATACACAAAAATATGACATAAACCTAATTATTTCCTCATCCATATTATAGTATATATTTAACTCCACTATTATTATCATTTCACCTTTAAATTATCATCACATTTGTTTATATTTAAACGACCCATGAAGATTAATATGCTACTTACTTGATTAACTTAAAGCTTCTTCAAAATCATGTAAACCCTAGCTCCACCAACTCCACCAACATATATGATCATCAACTTTTCAAGAAGGAAAAGGTTAGGTTTCATCAAGAAGAAGAAATAACAGCCAACTCTTGTAGTGGGTAAGTGAAGGATGATAGCAAAGTTCAACGTTGAGAGGGTGAGAAGAGAGTGTCGTGAGATAGAGAAGAAGAAATAAAGAAGATGAGAAAGATAGCTTGTAACGAAAATGAAAGACAAAATAAAAGTTGGTCTTTCTAATGAAGGTAACGAGAGTGAGGTGTGTGGCAAGAGGCTTGACACTTGGCACTGGCCACATGTCCTCCTTTTATGATCCCTACTTGGCCCTTTTAATAACTAGTCCATTTGTCACCCAATTTCTAATCCAATTATCTCCCAATTTTCTATGACACTTGTCACTAAATCCTAAAGCCACTTTTCAATAATTTTTATTACCATTTGTTAATTATTTCTACTACCATTTATCAATTTTTCTTGCTACTTGAAATTTTTTTAGTCCAAAAATACCCATAATTTTAGAAATCTCCCAAATTTAACAAATAAATTCTAAATCACAAATAATTTATCAACCAAAAATTCAAGATATAAAACTCACTATTCACATCATAATCATTTAAAATCATTTATACCCCAAAAATGTCAAATGAATGCATGTACAGTCTTTGTAATGTCTATAAAAATCAATAATTCATGTGTGTGTATACTAATGATATGCATGATCATGAAATGCATTTCCTAATTTCTTAATGTTATTTCTCATTTACAGAAATCTAGGGTTCTAGCCCTTAGTATGGGAAATCGGGATATTACAAGTATATAAGTGGTGTATGATTTGAGTTGATCAGGCAGAGCTAAAAGCAAACCTGATTGTATTGTAGTTAAGTGAGATAGACCTCATCCTATGTATGGATTGGCCCACTGCTCATAGGATTATAATGAATTTTTATAATAAGGAAGTAGTTCTTGAATCTCCTAATTAGCCGAGCCTAATCTTTCGAGGTGTTAGTTAAGCAGTGTCAGCCAAATTGATATCATTGATGAGTGCTTTGAGATTGATGAGAGGAGTATGTGAGGCTTATTTAGCCTATTTAGTTGATACCTGTACTGAGCAGACTGTACATGATATTCCAGTTGTTAGGGATTTCCTGGATGTGTTTCCCACGAAATTATCTGGTTTACCCCCAGATAGAGAGACAAAGTTCACTATCAATCTAGTCCAGGTACTACTCCTATATATATTCCCCCATATAGGATGGAAATTGTGGAACTAAAGGAACTTAAGGCTTAGTTACAGGATTTGGTGGATAAGGGCTTTATTAAACCAAGTATGTCACCTGAGGGAGCCCCAGTTTTATTTGTGAAGAAGAAAGATGGGACCTTGAGGTTGTGTTGATTATCGATAGTTGAATCGAGTGACAGTGAACAATAAGTACCCGTTATCAAGGATAGATGACTTACTTGATCAGTTGCAAGGAGATTAGGTATTTATTGAGCTAGAATTGAGATCAGGGTACTATCAGTTGAAGATAGCAGAGGCTGATACACCGAAGAGTGCATTCAGGAGTAGATATAGACACTTTGAGTTTTTAGTGATGCCATTTGGGTTGACAAATTCCCCAACATCTTTTATGGCTTTGATGAATAAGGTATTCCAACCTTATTTAGATCACTTTATCATTGTGTTCATTGATGATATTTTGGTGTATTCGAAAAGCAGAGAGGAGTATGCTGAACACTTAAGGCTAGTCCTACAGATAATAAGAGAAGAAACAATTCTATGCTAAGTTTAGTAAGTGTGAATTTTGGCTTGATCAAGTAGTATTCTTAGGTCATATAGTATCTGGACAGGGCATACAAGTAGACCCAAAGAAAGTAGAAATAGTAATGAAGTGGGAAGCTACAAGAAATGTGTCAAAGATCTAGAGTTTCCTTAGATTAGCTGGATACTACCAGAGGTTTGTCAACGAGTTTTCATTGATCTTAGCCCCTTTAACAAAACTTATGAGGATGAATATACCATTCAGATGGACTGATGATTGTCAAAAGAGTTTTGAGGAATTAAAGCAGCAGTTAACTACAACACTGGTGTTAACTATTCCTTCTAGATTTGGAGGTTATATGGTATATAGTGATGCTTCACACTAGGGATTAGGATATGTACTGATGTAGCATGGCAGAGTGATTACATATGCATCGAGATAGTTAAGGTCTCACGAGTTTAATTATCCGATACATAATTTAGAACTTGCTATAGTAGTATTTTCTTTGAAGATTTGGAGACATTATCTATGTGGAGAGACATTTCCACATATATACTGATCATAAAAGTTTGAGATATTTGTTTAATCAGATAGAGTTGAATATGAGACAACAATGGTGGATAGAATTGCTAAAAATATTATGATTGCACAATAAAGTATCATCCTAGTAAAGCTAATATGGTAGCTGATGCATTAAGCGGAAAATCGGAAAGTAGTGTAGCACAAGTTCAGATAACGAGGCTACCAAATCTAGTGCATTTGAGAGCATTGAATGTTGAGCTGAATTTGGGGCAAAATAAGGCATTGTTAGCTACATTGAAGCTTAGGTCAATGTTACATGAGAGAATAAAAAAAGCTCAAAGCAAGGATCTTGAATTAGTGAAGTTTATTAAGAAATTGAAAGTGAACCCAAATTCTGAGCTTGAATTGAGAAATGAGACATTGTGGTTGAAGCAGAGATTATGTGTACTTGATGTCGATGAATTAAAAAAAGATATTCTAGAGTAAGCACACATAGCATCCTATGCTATGCTTCCTGGTACTACCAAGATGTATAATACGCTGAAACAACATTTCTGACAGCCAAGGATAAAGAAGCAAGTGGCTGAATATGTGGCTAAATGTTTAACATGCCAACAGATTAAGGTAGAACGTCAAGCTCTGATTGGGAAGTTACAGCCGTTGCTTATTACAGAGTGGAAATAGGAGAGGATCACTATAGATTTTATTATGGGTTTCCCGTAGACTCCGAGGCAACATGATGTTATATGGGTTATTATAGACCGATTGACAAAGTCAGCTTATTTTTTACCAGTGAGAGAGAATAATGTACTGGATCAGTTAGCCTAGAAGTATATGAATGAAGTATTAAGATTGTATGGGGTCCCAGTGTCTACTGTATCGAATCGGGGTCCTAAATTTACCTCAAGATATCGAATAAGTTTATAGACAGTTTTAGGGACAAGGCTGAATTTTAGTACAACATTTTATCGTCAAATAGACAAACAGAGTGAGAGAATAATTAAGACTATTGAGGATATGTTCAGAGCTTATGTTTTGGAGTTTCAAGGAGCATGGGATCAATATGTAGCTTTGATTGAATTTACTTAAAATAATCATTATCACAGTAACATTGGAATGGCACCATACGAGGTGTTATATGGAAGAAAGTGTCGTTCACCTTTGTATTAGGATGAAGAGTATCTAATAATTGTTGAAGGCCCATAATTGATTCAAGATTGATAAAGTGAAATTGATCCATAGTAGAGTTAAAGCAGCACAAGATAGATAAAAGAGTTATGTGGATCAGCACTGGAGGGATATGGATTATCAAGTTGGGGATAAAGTGTTTCTGAGAGTATCACCTTCACGAGGAGTGCTAAGGTTCAGTAAAAAGGGTAAGTTAAGCTCGAGATACATTAGTCCATATGAGATCATTGAGAGAGTTGGACCATTGGCTTATAAGTTGGCATTACCAATAGAGATGTCTTAGATTCACAACATGTTTCATGTGAGTATGCTCAGGAGATATCGGTCTGATCCAACACATGTGTTATCGATACAGGAAGTTGAAGTTGCAAGTAATATGAGTTATGCTGAAGAACCAGTAAAGATAGTGGGTTATTAAAATAAGCAGTTGAGAAACCAAGTGATTCCATTGGTGAAATTCCTGTAGAGGAATCATTCAAGTGAAGAAGCTACATGGGAAACGAAGGAGAACATGATGAGATAATATCCCTACCTATTTGATCAACCAGGTAAGAATTTTAAGGACGAAATTTCTTAAAGGGGGTGAATTGTAATATCTCGTTTTCCCATACTAAAGGTTAGGACCCTAGACAACTGTACATGAGAAATAACATAGAGAATAAGTGAAATGCATTACATTCATATACATATCATTAGCATACACACGTGAATATTAATTGTACACGTTGCAAATACTGTATATGCACTCAATTGACATTTCCTGGGGTATGAAGGATTTAAAATGGTTATTATGTGAATTATGAATTTTTATGTGTTGAATTTTGACCAGCTGGTTTCAATTATTAATTTGGAATTTATTTGATACAATTGAGAGATTTATTAAATTTATATGTATTTTGGACTATAAAAAATGCCAAGTGGGAATACAAATTGATTCCTGGTAGTAAAAATGAGTGATACATGGCTTTAAAGTTTTTGTTGACAAGTAGCATAGAAAATTAGGTGACAAATGGACTGGAAATTGAGTGATAAATGGACTAGTTATTAAAAGCCAATTAGGGACCATAAAAAGATGACAAGTGGCAAGTGAAAAGTGTCACCACACTTGCCACTCACCACTCACAACTCTCCACTCATTACTCTTTACTCACGACTCTCTCATTTGAAAGACCAACTTTTTATTGTCTTTCATTTTCATAAAATGCTCTCATCTCCTTCATTTTCTCTCTTCTTCACTCACTACAACCACTCTCACCCTCACAATTTTTTATTTTTGTCCAACTCCTATACTTGCCACTCTAAGACTGTTGTTATTTTCTTCATCTTGTTACTATAAAATCTAATCTTTCCTTTTTGAAAGATGATGATCGTGAAATGCATGGAAAGTTAGGTTAACCCACGATCTTGAGTTTTTATCACCATTTTTCATCTTATCGCTATAACAACTTCTTGTCTTCTTCGTGTTGATGAAAACCTAGCAAATTCTACCTTAAATTTGTGAAGATTGTGTATGTTTGGAGCTAGGGTTACTTAATGATTAAGAATGTTTTGAGCTAAAACAAGTAAGTATATTATAGTTTTACATGGTTTGTTTAAATGAAACATATATTATGATAGTTTGGAGATGGAATGATCATGAAAATGGTGTTTGAATGAGAGCTAAAAGTTGATGAACGAAGAGATGTGTTTGTGTCTTGCTTTTATGTATATGATGAGTAATAATTTATGAATTGTTATAGGGATGTTTTGAGATGGATGGATAGTGTAAATTATGTATGAAAGTGTGTTGAAGATTGATGAATGTTGATGAAAAAATGTATTTGTTTGTGTTCTATTTTTGAGATTATGAAAACCATGAATTATAAGTTGTTATATAGATGAAATAGATTGGGATTTAAGGTATAATGAAGGTGAAATTTATGCTTAAGAAAGGTGTTTATGTAATGTTCTGAAATGAGAGGAACTAGGATTTATGAATGATAAAGAATGATGATGTTATTTTCTATTTTTATATAGAAGATAAACTATAATTTATATATTGTTTTATGGGTGATTTTGAGTTAAAATTGGGGTAAGAATGAAGATGAAACGAAGTAGAAAATGATAAACTATGTATATGATTTGTTGGATTTAGTACGAAATGGTATAAACAGAATGATAATGAATCAATTGAGTAGATTTATGTGAGATTTAATGCAGCCAATATGGTAGTTAGATTAGCAAAAAATGAGGTTGCATAAATAGACATGAATTCTGGAAAACTTGGAGTGTTAGTGATGTTTCTAACTGTGTAGAATTTGTGGAGAAATCAAGGAAGAAAGGCAAAGCATGATCGTGGCCTTTGGTGCACAATCGTGGCCTGGTTATTTAGGTTCTGTCACGATTGTGGCATAGTCCCCACGGTCGTGGCCTATTATACAAGCTTCTATCATGATCATAGGAAGGTCCTCCACCATCGTAGGCTAGCATAAAAAGTGAAATGTGTTTTTTAAGTGATGTTTGAAACAACTAATGATAAGGCATTTTCATATGAGGCTTTTAGGCCTGAATAAGGCTTGAAATGAACTTAGTTTGATGCTTGATTAGTTGATAAAGTGTTTGATATGTTCGGTTATTAATTGATGGTTATAACTTAAGAATGGATTGATGTTGTCATGTATCCAAATCTAGAAAAATTTGAGTCAATTAATGGAATAAAGGTGTTCTTAAGAATGTTAATGTGATTCAAAGGAGATAAATAGTGAATTAAGATCAAATGAGAATTTGGATATTATATCATCTTATGATGCTAGAATAACATTGGTGAATGATTGATTGATGAAATTAGAATAATCAAGTGTTTTTGAGGTGTTAACCTAAGTGTAAATTAGACATATACAAGTGATAATGTTTGAATGATCAGGACCTATGATTTAGGAACATATACCTGGGAAGGTCAATGAGAATGCATTGTACATAATACATATACATATGTGTATGATTGAGTACTTATATGATTGAGCAAATTAGTAATGTGTAAATGTGTGTGTATTGCATGGTTTAGAAGTGCAAATAGAACGCCAACATCCAAACATTGTCGGGACGTCAAAGCAATAGCTATCTGGAGCATACTGTGAGTAACCTAGATGTTTCTCACTAGCATTGATTGTATTTGCTAAATTTTCAATTATTGAACTTACAGTTATATGAGTGTGATAATTCTAGACATTAATGGTCTTAGGAGTTTGATGATTATGATCATATTGAAAGTACTTCATTGAATGTTAATATGAAGGAAACATGTGTACTTAACGAAAATTGTTGAATGCCAGACTTAAGTCCGATGAACATGTGAAAATGATTGTGCATCATGAATAACTATTATTGATGACATATTTTAAGAATTGATGCGTCATATTGAAATGCATGCTTAGATAAAGGAAGTTGGGATCAGAGTGGCAAATGAAAAATAGCTTAATGCACTACAAGAAAATCATGAATTAGCGACGGAACTTTTCCGACGGAGAAAAAACCATAGCTATTTACCGATGGAAAACAATAATCCGTCGGTAAATACGTTGTACTGTTTATATATAGCGACAGAAACATATTACCGTCGTCAATAATGGAGGGAATGAATTTCGCGCAAAATCTTTGACGACATATAGCGACGACACAACCTTTACCGTCAGCAAAAATTGTGGAAATGCTTCTCGCAATTTAATTGCTTTGGAAGTTTACTGACGGCACATAGTCTGTCGATAAGTTATACTCAGTGTCTGCTATTCATCAATAGAATATCGTGTCGGTAAAATTATTTTAAGTTTACCGATGACGTAACCATGACCATCGGTAATAATTGTGGGAATTTTTCCCGCAATTAACTAGCTTCGGACATTTACCGACGGAATAGGTACCTTCGGTAAATGTGGTTCAGCTTCTGTTATATACCGACGTAATGTGTTCTGTCAGTATACATTAAATTAACTTTACCGACAGAAATTTGGTTCCATCGCAAAATGTAGCGGCAACCAAATGCGGTCAAATAATTAGGAAATTTAAATACAGACGGAATGTATATTAAGTCGGTAAATGTCAACTAGTTAATAAATAATCGTCTTATTTAATTTATTATCAATATGTTTATTTTAATAATTATAATAATGATTCTTTGATGATTTAATATTATTGTTCTTCTTATTATTAAATTTGTTATTCTTGTTTCATTTATTATTATTATTGTTATTATTATGCTGTTATTATAATTTCATTTGTTATTATTATTATTATTCTTATTCTTAGTTTTATTAAATTTATTATTCATATTAAATTTATTATTATTATTATTGTTATTATTAATTTGCTAGTTATAATTAATTATTATTATTATTATTATTATTAATAATTTATAATTATTATTGGAAGAATATCTATCAGGCGACAAAGGAATTTTACTATCATGAGTTTGAGGTACGATAGAAATTATTATTTCCTTTTTAATATAAATTTT
>JAOQMS010043267.1:0-12105 GCA_027563885.1 Erythroxylum longipes
GTGAAGTATTTCCTAAATCAATCCACCGTTATAATTTTATTTTTAGTGTCCAATCCAATTGAAATCTAATACCTTAACCGATTTTTATCATTTGATAAAATCCAGCCGTTTTAATTCATACCTTGCATTTTTCAGATTTCCTTGATTTGCTTACTTTAATTTATCAATCAATTCTTGAGTTTTTGAGTAATTTTTCATCGTTGAATTTAATTGTCTTACGTGTTGGATTTTCCCTTTGGTACGATATTCGGTTCTTACCGATTTATATTACTTGTCAACGGGGTGCGCTTGCCTCTAATTGCCCTAGATAAAATTTAATTTATATTGTTTTGTTTAGACCGCAACAAGCAACCCAAGGCTGTCGCACCTAAAGGAGATCAATCGTGCATTAGTTCGTTAACTGATGGGTAGGCCGATTTTTTCACAGGAAATAATCGGGATCGGAGGAAGGGAGATAATGGGGTTGGAGATGTAGTAGATGAGTAGGGAAGGCCCAGGTGTTTCCTTTAATAATGGAGCTCATCTTGGTATTAATAGGGACAGCCAAGAGACTGGGATTAAGAGTTTGGGACTGAAGAGGACCATGTCCTGTCTAATTATCAAACCAAAAAGAAGCCCAAGCTCCATCACCAATTTTGCATACAACATCATGCTGGAATGAGTTCTTGAGGTGGACCATCTGATTCAGAAAATAGGAATGAGAAGGCCATGTGATGGTTTCCCATATGCTCCGGCCTTTAAGGAAGTAAGAGTGGAGCCAACGAATCCATATGGACTATTTGTCTTCAAGGATCCTCCATAGTCTCTTAAGGAGAAGAGTCTAATTCGTGAGTTTTAGGGGAGTGATATTTAAGCCACCTTATGCCTTAGGGACACAGATATCTGACCATTTAACCTTGGCAATGCATCGGGTTCTAGGGGGATGGTGCCATAAAAAGTTTATGAATAGGTGCTTCACCATTTTGATAACATTTTTAGCTAAGAAAATATGAGAGCTCCAATAGATGTGTAGGGAGTTGAGAACTGATTTGATGAGTTGCAGTTTACCCGCATAAGTGAGGAATCGATTAGTCCAATGATGTAGCCTTTTTTGGATTTTATCAATAAGGGGAAGACATTCAGCATATCTCAACCTTTTAGTAGAGATGGGCAACCCCAAGTACATCATTGGGGGGCTTTGCATAGTCATGCCAGTGGTCTGAGTGATAGACTCTTCCAAATGAAGAGCACTTTGAGACAGAATGAACTGGCTCTTATGGAAGTTGATGTCCAAGCCCGATAGAGAAATAAACCTCAACAGTGCCCTTCAAAATGTATCAATAGAATCGAGTTTTACTCCACAGAAAAGTAGTAGATCATCAACAAATGAAAGGTGAGTGAGTTTGACCTTTTTAGTGCGTGAATGATAGCTGAAATGAGAGTTTGCTTCCACCTCCTTGGTGATGAGAGAATGCAGTGTTTCCATGCATAAGATGAATAAGTAAGGCGATAGGGGGTCTCCCTGTCTTAGCCCTTTAGCAGCCTTGAAATACCCCTAGGGACTACCATTAGTGAGAACGGTGAAGCTTGCGGTGGAAAGGCATTCCTTCAACCAGTAAATGAAGATAGTAGGAAAGCCATGTGCTTCCAACATGGCGCAAAGAAAGCTCCAACTAACATTATCAAAAGCCTTGCGGAAATCAATTTTGATAATGCAGTTTTGTTGAGAATGATGTCGACTATATCCTTTTAAGAGTTCCTAGACAATGAGAATATTGTCTCCAATATGTTGATTAGGCAAGAACGCACCTTGAGCGTCACTGATGAGGGGAGGGAGAATCTGTTGCAATCTCTTTTCCAGAATCTTGGAGATGAGCTTTTAAAGAACATTCGAACAAGAAATTGGCCTGAAATCATAGAAGTTCAATGGATTAGAGCATTTGGGAATTAAGCATAAAAATGTTTTGTTGATCTCCTCGAGTAGTTTGCCCTTCAAAAAAATTATTGGATTGCATCCGTAATGAATGGTCCAGTGACCTCCCATGATTTCTAGAAAAAGAAAGCATTGAACCCATCAGGCCCTGGGGCTTTATTCCCATCCATAGCAAAGAGTGCAACCTCTATCTGATTAGCCTCTATTGGCCTAGTTAGTGAAGAGGTTGCATTAGCAAAAAGCCATTTGGAAATAATTCCAAATAGGCCTTCAGGAGGCACCTGGGCTAGGCTAGAAGTGCCAAGTAAGGTTAAGAAATAACGGACTGCTTCCTGCTTGATTTCTTGAATGTCATGGAGCTAGTGGCCATCCTCCTTATTGATAAGATGGATATGGTTTTGTTGTCTCCTAGCCATGACAGTGTTGAAAATTTTTTTAGTGCACTTATCCCCATCCTTTAGCCAATTTACCCTCATTCTCTGCTGGATTAAGGAGGAATGGTGGTGAACAGCGCTCATATACTTCAGCAAGGCTTGCTTTTCACAGTCAACGTTGAGAGGGTCTGGGGGTGAGGCAACATAAGTCGTTTGAATGGTAAGCAACTCTTGTCGGGTGGCTTGGACTGCTAAAGTAGTATTCGGATGTAGGGAAGTATTAAGCAGTTTTAATGGAGCCTTGATGCCTTTGAGTTTGTGGATACATCGAAATTGCTTGGTACCCCTTATGTCTATAGCAGCACCATCACAACATACAGCCAGAAATCTGGGATCTTGGGCCAAGAAATTATTAAACTGAAAAGGATATGGTTGATGGGGATGCTGGAATAAATTGGCAATAATGATAGGAGTGTGGTCGGAGAAGAGGGGCTCTTTGAAGTTTGCATAGCTATCAGGGAAGGAGGCCAGCCAATTAGCATTCACAAGATCTTTATCTAATTTCTTCTAGATGAACCAACTGGAAGTTTGCTTATTTATCCAGGAATAGTTGTAGCCCATCTGTCTCAAGTCTGCCACTCCAATAAGATCAACATATTCTTTCAGGTTTGGAGTGTAGTTTCTGAGGTTGCTATTTCCCTGAGCTTTCGAAGGATAGAGGGTAGTATTAAAGTCACCACAGATCAGCCAAGGTGAGGTGATGTGAGGGGAGAGTGTCGCTAAATCAGTCCATAATTCACGTCTCTGGAAGGCAAAGTTACTGGCATAGATAAAAGATATAATTGTAGTCGTATGATGTTGCAGAAAATGAATGTGAAGTTGTAGCATCTAAGTTGTTGCATATAAAGTGTCCACTGTGATATTATCCTCATTGTAACAGATAATTAATTGACCGAGAGCATGATGGGGGTGGTTATAAATAAATTTTCGGCAAGGACCAAGAATCTGTAATCTGGCCATCTTATCAGCTTTTATTTTCGTTTCCAAAAGACCTACTACGTAAGGCTTTTCCCTCATGAAAAAATCCCGCAAAGCCGCTTGCTTTGTTGGGCAATTTAACTTGCGTACATTCTATACGAGTATGGACATTAATGTGTCTATCTAGAGTTTTTCTTCTTGCTCCATTGGGAGCGACGCCGTTCTACTGTCTGAAATGGGTCAGGTGGGGGGGGGTGACGACTAGTTCTACAAATCCATGTTGTCAGCAAAGGTCGATGGGAGATTAGTTTTCCCCTTGGTGTCCAAATTAGAATGGTCCTTATGCAGTGTAAATGAAGGGGTGTGAGGCAGGGTATTAGTGGCTTCCACTAAATATTAGAGTGGGCTGTTGGTTATAGTCGAAGTGCAGGGGGGGACAATGTCTAAATTGTTTGGGTGGGGGTCAGGCTCCTTTAGAGTCGGGGATGACTCTCCATGTGCAAGTTGGGGCTTAGCAAACCCAGGAGAGGGAAGTGAGTCAGCGGTAGTAGGGGTGTCATCGTCTTGGCTAGGTTGCATCATAGGCATGAGCTCCTGATATTGGCTAGTTTTGAACATTTTCCCAGTGGGGTTCCAAATTTTCCCATGAGTTTGTAGCGGGGGTTTCCAGTGGTAGGAGATGGCCACATGATCCTCCCTCAATCAATTTCCCTCATCCAGATGCATAATAGGAATGACCTTAGGCAATTCTTTAGAGAGTTCTACACTCACACAAATCCTCACATAACCTATTCTTTTTTTCATAGCAGTATGCTCATCAAAGCAAACAGGTTTCCCTACAAAGCTAGCCAGTGAGCTGAGTCCATGGGTTGTCCAGTACTTTAGGGGGATGTTATGAAAATTAATCTATAGTGGGACACTCTTCATCTTAATATGTTCCAGGTTAAGACATGACTGTTATTGTTGTAAGAAAAGAGGTTGATTTCCATAATGCTAGGGACCGTCTTTTAAAACTTTGTGAGCTTCAGCTGTGGTTGAAAATTTAAACAAAAGGATGTTGTCCTCAGTGAGAAGACATCAAGCAAGCCCTTACCTTTCTAGTGTTTAGTAGCCCATCGGTGGATGAGAGGGAAGGGAGGTCGGTGCTCAAAGAAAAATCCAACAAGATTGGTCTCCTAACTCGTGGCGCTTCCTCAAGAATGACAAGCTCTGGGTAGACAATAAGTTTACCGTCTATCTCCTTAGATGGTCAATAGGAGAGGTTTGCAGCAATGGAGTTTCCAACAATCTGCTTCCAGCTTTTCCGCAATGGGGCTTGGGGCTGGTTAGTGGTGGTGGATGGCGGAGGAGTAGTAGGGGAGGGGGGAGAGGGGGCAGGGTCAGGTGGGTAGTTCTGGAAAATCATGGTTGACAAGGAGACTGGATGGTGACATCTGAAGGCGACGGGAGCTAGAGAAGGAAAAAAATGTTTTTTCAACTTACAAATTTTCGACAAATAAAAGTTGCAAGATTTTCGTTGGCCTGATTTAAGATTGCTTCTTCTCTCTGCTGTTTTGCTTTGTCTGTTTTTCTCCTCATAAAAAAAGAAGCTGCACGATTTTCATAAGTGTGAGCCTTTAAAAACCTAGAAGCATAAGATACATTTCTACATACGATACAATTTTCTGCTCACCATTTTCACACGTGGAACGATAAAATCGTGTAAATAATAAATACCCTATAAGCCATATGCTTCCAATTGGACCACTTTCAAGTTTCAAACCAACGATACGTGACACCTTGTGGGGCAACTACGTTGATTAGAGAGCATCCCCAAGCAAGTTATTTACACAAATCATCTGTATAATCTTGCAATAATTACCAGGTGTTCATTTCCTGATAAAAAATAATGGCCCTTTCCTTGGTTACTTCATCTTCATTTCGCTGTATCACAAGCTTCCTGCCAAGAAACCAATACTTGTTGCTTGGATCATCAATCTATAGAAGTTTCAGTCGACTTCAAGGCAGGGTTGTGGCCAAAGTTTCGGACCAAACAATAACTAGAAGATCTGGAAATTACCATCCTGCTTTATGAGACTATAACTATATCTAGTCACTACGTGGTATATTTTTCTATCTGCATTCATGTTCTTCCTGCTTCCTTTGTTCATATTCACTAAAAAAAATTATGTTAGGAATTAATTCAAAATTGTATACCTGTCAAAATTCCTTTTGAATAGATTTTTAGTTTATTTTTAATTTTATCTTTTAAGTCAGATTTATTGGCTGAAATCTCTATTTAAGAGTTTTTTGTATTTTACCTATATAAAACAACTAAGTTCATTATTCTGATAATATAATAAAACTAAACTACTTTACTGTTACGTATTCTGTTACCCTACACTTGTTCTTCTATTTTTTTAAAAAACTTCTACAAATTATATGTGCACTGGTATGTTTTGAAGTAGGTTTTGACAAACTTGGAAATTTTAATTGGTTATATCCTGCTCAAGTTGATTCCTATACATAAGGGATTGACAAGTTGAAGGAGGATGTAAGATCTATGCTTGGGAATGAAGCGACGAATCGTTTAGATCAAGTGGAACTCATTGACACCCTTCAAAGACTTGGGGTAGAATATTGTTTCCAAGGTGAGATAAAAAGGATTTTGACTAGAATTTACAACGATAGGCAGAATAACAATCGCTTGTCAAACAGTGATTTACATACCAAAACTCTTGAATTTAGATATTTAAAACAACATGGTTTTAAGGTTTCTCAACGTACATATATATTTTAGAAGAAAATTGCTTCCAATAGACTCTACTCTTGTGCACATATTGGCAGCTGATCGTTTCATTACCAATCTAATGCAAATTGTAGAGATTTTCAATAGTTTCAAGGACAGTCTACACAAATTCAAAGCATGCCTGTGTGAGGACATTTCGAGGTTGCTTTCTCTCTATGAAGCATCATTTATCGGGGAAGATGGTGAGAGCATCTTATAGGAGGTAGGAGATTTTGCAGTACGACATCTTAAAGAGTATGCGACCTATAACAAAGGTGACTACATTTATATCTGTACTAGCTAGACATGCCCTAGAGCTCCCGTTTCATTGGAGAACGCCAAGGTTGGAAGTCAGATGGAATATGGATGTGTACTAGAGTAAAAATGCCATGAATCCTCTACTTCGTGAGTTTGCAAAAATGGAATAGAACAATCTCAGGCAGTTCACCAGGAGGATCTGAAATGAGCTTCCAAGCAAGCTTTTTTTATACATTTGCTCATGTTGCTTAAACTAATAGTTTGTTTTGTTAGGTTCATTAGCTTGTAGGATGTGTGGTTTGATCATACTCGAATTCAGACTTATTATATCTTTGATATGATCAAATATTATAAAGTCTAGTCTGACCTGACTCAACAAATTTAAATTCTGAAACTCAATCTGGTCCAATTCATTACCAAACCTGCTTTTCGTGTTCACAAGAGGTTTTGTATTTGCTGACTTCAGGTGGTGGCAACACAAGGATTTCTCACAAAAATTACCATTTGGAAGAGACCAGATAGCCGAGTACTAATTATGTGTTTTTCACCTTCTTTAACATTGGATTTCTTTAATATACATGCATTTCTCATTACGCTGCATCAGTTGATATATTTATGTAAAGGTTATTTAGTGGAGCACAAGTGGTACAAAAGTGGATACAAGCCAACACTCCAAGGATACTTGGACAATGTATGGAGAACTATAGGCGGTACAGTTATTCTGGCCCACACTTATTTTCTAATAGCAAATTCAATAACAGAAAAAGCTATGGCATTGTTGAAGGAAGAACTTTACCCTGATGTCATTAAATGGGCGTCATTGGGCCTCAGGCTGGAAGATGATCTTGGAACCTTATCGATACGTTAGTAAAATTCAAGCATTTCTTATTCCTGGATTCTTTTTGTAATTTGATCTTCTTTTTCTATTCTTAAATAGTATGAGATACAGAGAGGTGATGTTCCAAAATCAATCCAATGCTACATGTATGAAACTAGAGGTTCTGAAGAAGAAGCTTATGCTCACTCATATTATCTATGATTAGTGAAACATGGAAGAAGTTGAATATTGGAAGAATAGTAGAAGAAGAGGGCAATTGATATGAAATTGTATTGTATTGCTTGTATATTTCTGAATAACTTTACATGTACTTATATACACTTTTGTCTGTGATAATAACAAATAAGATCTTGAAGATCAAATGAGATACACAAGATAAATCAAATGAGATACTAGATAAATACAAATCATATCTGTGCAGGTGAGATTATATGGAGATCTAGATATGTTTATCAACCCTCCTCAAGCTTACTGTGGGTAGAAATGATGAGCTTGCTACGAAGGCGATGAAAGGCAGATGAAGCTAATGCTTTAGTCATGATGTCGACAATTTGATTAAATGAAGAGATATGTCGAATATAAAGAGCTTTGCTGGCTACCAGATCACGAACAAAGGGGATATCAATCTCTATATGTTTAGTACGAGCATGAGCAATTGTATTAGTGACAAGGAAGGTGGCACCAAGATTATCACACTAGAGTGTAGGGATAACGTTAGAGAAGCCAATTTCACTTAAAATGGATTTAAGCCAACAGAGTTCAGTAGCGACAAGAGCAATACTTCTATATTCAGCTTTAGTGCTTGATCTGGCAACAGTAGGTTATTTCTTAGCACTCCAAGAGATGAGGTTGGAGCCAAGAAAAATATAATAGCCAAAGGTTGAATGACGATCGTCAGGACAGCCAACCCAATCAGCATCACAGTAGGCCTGTAAAGTAAGAGAGGAATTTCAGGTTAAATGTATACCTAAAGAAGGTGTAGATCGGAAGTAGCGGAGAATCCGTTTCATTGTGGTCCAATCAATATCGGTAGGACATTGTAAAAACTGAGAAACTTTGTTGACAACAAATTGAATGTCAAGGTGAGTAAGGCAAAGATATTGTAGAGCACCAACAGTACTCCAATATTCAGTAGGATTGGAAAGAGGAATGCCATGATTTTTTGAAAGAGGAAGAGTGGGGGTGATTGGTGTGGGTATAGGTTTGGATTGATCTAGACAAGTGCGATGTAGAAGTTCTTTGGTGTATTTAGTTTGGATGAGTAAAAGACCATTTATCGTAAGTATAACTTAAATACCAAGGAAATAATGGATGGGTCCTAAGTCTCTGATGGAAAAGGAAGTGTTAAGATCTTGAATAAAGGTAGTGATAAATGAAGGTGAAGAACCAGTGATCAAGATATCATTAACATACACTAAAAGAAAGGTAGTAGTAGAGGGGGTATTGCGAATAAAAAGTGACGCGTCAGATTTTGTGGAGACCAAGTGAAGTTCATGAAGTTTCTGACTGAGGAGATGGAACCAAACACGGGGGGGCTGTTTGAGACCATAGAGAGCTTTGTGAAGACGACAGACATAAGAAGGATGATGTTGATCTATGAATCTAGGAGGTTAAGTCATAAAGGCTAGTTTTTGAAGAGTACCATTAAGAAAGGCATTGTTGACATCGAGTTGATGAATTAGCCAATTTTTGGAGAGGGCAATGGCAAGGATGAGACGGATGGTAGTTGGTTCGAAAACTGGGCTAAAAGTATCTGTATAATCTATACCAGGAGTTTGATGATAGCCTTTGGCAACAAGACGAGATTTATAGCGATCAAAAGTGACATCAGAATTTTGTTTTGTACGAAAGACCCATTTACAACCAACAAGATTGGCATTTGGTGGTGGAGGGACAAGAGTCCATGTGTTATTGCGATAAAGAGCTATGAACTTGTCAAGCATAGCCTGGCGTCAATACGAAAACTTGTATGGCTTGAGTGAAAGAAGTAGGATTAGGATCATTAGGAGTTTGTGTGTGGGTAGAGTAAGTGACATAATTAGAGAAGGTGCTAGGAATACGAGTTTGATCATGATTGCGAGTGATCATAGGTTGATGTGGAAGTGCGGGTGGAGAGGTAGGAGGTAGTGAGGGAGATGAGATTGTAAGTGGAGGTATAAGTAGAGGTAAGGAGAAGATGAAGGATGAAGGAATTGCGACAGGAGAGGAAGAGGAACAAGTATAAGGAAAGTCGATTTCAACAAAACGAACATGACGAGAAATATATAGTTTAGAGGTAGTAGGGTAAGACAATGATAGCCTTTGTAATTAGGAGAATACACAAGAAAGATACATTTTGTAGACTTGGGTTCAAGTTTGTCTGAACGTGCAGACCCAGTGAAGGGAAAGCAAGTACACCCAAAGACTCGAAGATGAGAGAGATTGGGCTTTGTGAGGAAAAGAAGTTCACGGGGGGATTTGTTATGGAGAACAGGAGTTGGTAACAGATTTATGAGGTAGGCAGCTGTAGAGAATGCTTCATACCAAAAGGTTTTAGGAAGTGAGGCATAAATAAGAAATGTGAGACCAGTTTTAGCAAGGTGACAAATTTTACATTTGGTGATCCTATTTTGTTGTGGGGTATAAGGATAAGAAATACGATAAGTAATGCCATGAGTTTTACGAAAATTAGTGAACAAACCTTTGACAAGTTTAGGAGCTCCATTACACTGAGAATTTTTTATAGAGGTTGAAAAAATATTTTCAGATTGAGCTTTAAATGTATGAAAGCGAGAAAGGGCTTGAGATTTGTGGGTTAAAGGATAAATCTATGTATATCGACTGAAATCGTCAACAAAAATAATGAAATAATGAAAGCCAGAGAAGGAAAGGGATGGAGATGGCCCCAAATATCGCAATGGATAAGTTACAGTGGTTTATTTGAAACACGAGAAGATAAGGGAAATGAAAGACGAGTACTTTTTCTTTAAAGACAAAAAGTATAATGTTTTATTACATGACACTTGACATTTTAAAAAAGAGATAACCTAGAGAGTGTAGCGGGACAAGGATGGTCAAGGCACTGATGCCATAATTGAAGTGGAGTAGAAATAGTGTGGAGAGCAATCGGATTTGTGAAATAGGCTGGAATCTTCAAAGGGTAAAGATTATTGTGGATGGTGCCTGCGAGAAGTGGTGTCCTAGTATGATCCTTCACAATATAACCAAAAGGATTAAATTTAATGAGAAATGAATTGTCCTTAACAAATTTAGCTACAGAAAGCAGATTGGCAGTAAGATTAGGAATAACTAAAATATCATTGAGGTGAAGGGATCTAATGGAAGTAGAGAATGTGAGGTTACTAGTAGAGGAAATCGGAAGAGTTTGTCCATTACCGACAATCACTGAATTTGGACGATTGTACGGTGTTAAGGATTCGACAAGTTAAGGGTCAGGAGTCATGTGAGTTGTAGCACCAGTGTCAGATAGCCATTCTGCAAGATTTTTGGAATTGACAGTTGAAGGATCAGACGATTTGGTGATATTTAGGGCAGTGAAAATATTGGATAAATTATTAGGGTCTATGGGGTTCAAAAGTGGGCAATTTCAAGATTCAAAGTATCTAAAACAACAATGTGCAGCAATATGGCCCCATTTCGAACAAATTTGGCATTTAGGGGAAGGTTTATTGGGCCTAAAATGGGATTGGGTTTGGTTATAAGAAAAGGCTTGGTTTTGATATGGGTTGGGTTGAGTGGGTATGGGCTTGGAGAGATATAGATTGAAAGAGATTGGCCCATTATGATGCTGAAAAGCTGGTGGCCCATTCGGCCCAGGTCTAAGTCCCGTAGGGTTATTGTTGACGGGGTGACTGTTGGTGAAGACGCGTTCACCTCTTCTCTGTTTGAAGTCGCCACGTCCGAAGGTAGAAGAAGATTGAGCCAGAGGTCACAGGCTGTGGTGCATCCAATGGCAAGGCGAGCAGTGGAGTTGGACAAAGATGCGGTAAGAAAACAGTAGACGAGGCGATCAAATTTTTGCCACTTGAGATATTCTGAAGACTTGACATCTGGAGTGATAGGAGGTTGTGGAACAGATCCATCAACGTAGCCAATGAGATTAGAACTGATAAGAATTAAATGGATTTGATTGCTCCAAATAAGGTAATTTGAAGAATTTAATTTTGTGGTTAGGAAGTTTGTAATCTGATTGAATGGTAATATGGGAGTGGTAAGGTCGGCCATTGATTAATTTGATTTGTGAGGTACTGGTTCTGTATATAGGGTGGGTGTTTGGAAAAATGTTGTGTTTGTTTCTACTGTTTTTGTGTTTGCAGGTCGTTGTTTGAGAGAGTGTTTTGTGTGTTGGTTTTTATTGCGTTCTGCATATAGGGTAGGTGTTTGAAGAAATGACTAACTGAAGGTAGTATTTACAAAAAAAAAGGAAATATATGTCTTGTGTTTGTGAGTTGGTCGAATGTAGACTAAATGGGAGTATGTAGCTAAAGGAAATGTATAGGCTCTGATACCATGAAAGAATAGTAGAAAAAGAGGGCAATTGATATGAAATTGTATTGTATTGCTTGTATATTTCTGAATAGCTTTACATGTATTTATATACACTTTCGTATATGATAATAACAAATAAGATCTTGAATATCAAATGGGATACACAAGATAAATCAAATGAGATACTAGATAAATACAAATCATATCTGTGCAGGTGAGATTATATGGAGATCTAGATATGTTTATCAAATACATCTGGGGCAAGTGATACGTCATTTTGCAGAGAATTTGGTCGAATGTGTTTGAACATGGTAAGAATGGCACAGTGTGTTTACCAGCACGGTGATGGGTTCGTCATTATTGACCGTAAAACTAATTAAGGGTCGATTCTTGGCACTGCTTGCTTAACCTGTTCCACTTGCATAAAATTTCCTGGATTCTGGGTTTTGTCACGAGTTAATTATGCATTGTTGTTGGAAAATAAGGTGTA
>JAOQMS010043268.1:0-12104 GCA_027563885.1 Erythroxylum longipes
TGCCAACATTTTTATAACTTCTAATTCACTTTGTATTTCTATTGAATTTTATATGTGAATTTTGGAATGAATATATGTGTTACTTATTGACAATGATAATGTTATACTAGTGCTATATATGACTGTGGTTTTAGTTTTGTTCTTTGTTCAACAGGGGGTTGATTTCATAAAAATAGGGGAAACTCTGCAAAAATTTTAAAATCTAATTTACTTATAATTAACATTTTATTCCTATGTAGGAAAAGTCTATGGGCGTGGCACTTACACCTCGTCAACTATTTCTGCACACTCACACTAAGAAGCATAACAGGGTGACATTCGTCAACGATCGTTGTAGAGAAGTCAATGTATGTGAAATTTATGATTTAATATTAATAATGCCTAATAATTATCACTTACTAATATATAAACATTGCTTTCTGATAGGACCAAATACAACAAACCATTGAACGGCGGTCTCAGCAATCAGAAAATATTGATGAGGCTGACACTTACCTTGAAGCAATAGGTGGTAGGGATCGTCGCGGGAGGATATTCGACTTAGGATCATTTGTGAATACTTGTTATTCGCAATCCTCCATGTTTAGTACAGCAACATCTGCTAAGGTCCAACAACACTAAAGTGGAAGCGCTTGAGAGCACAGTGCAGACATTGTCGACTTAGTTGCAACAGACGTTGGAATAGTTGTATCAGTTGCAACAGTCGATGGCAGCGCAACAACATGAATTAGTGAGGTATACTCAGCTCCGTCAGGAGATAGATGAATTGAAGGGTAAAGGCAGCATGTTACCGCACCAACCAGACAATCCACCATCTCCTGATCAGTAGTGTAGTTTTGGTCATTTAGTTTGTATTACAGATACTTATTATTTACAATGTAATGTTTTATTATCAATTAAGATATTTTAATTTTTAATCATTAATCAAAATTTCTATTTAACCAAATTAAATGTATATTATAAATATTTAATTATTAAAATTATGCATCAACTATAATTTAAATATAATGACAATATTTTAAAAAAAAATAGCAATAAATTTGCCGACGGAAATAAACATCCGTTGGTAACTTTCTAAATAACTTACCGACGGTAAAGGCTATATTCCGTCTGTAATTCATAAAATATATCGACGGATGTTAAATTCCGTCGGTAATTGTTCATCATATTTACAGATAGAAAACATGTTGCCGTCGATAAATTTACCGACAGTCGTAAACATTCCGTAGCTAAATTTACCTATGGTTAAAGAGCTTACCATCGGTAAATTTCGCATTGGAAAATGTTTAACCGTTGGCAAATTTACAGACGGAACACTTGTTACGGTTGGTACATTTTCGGTATATTTACCAACAGTTTATCATTTTCTAACGCTAAATTTACCGACGGTAAGTTTTTGTACCGTCGGTAAATTTAGCTATGGCTGATTTTTCGATGTTTTTGTCTGTTGGTACATTCCATTGGTAAGATGTGATATCGACGGAATATTTGTGTTTTCCTTCGGTATTTTCCGTCACAAAATGACAGTTTTCTTATAGTGTACCTGTATGATGCATTTCACCTAAGAAACAATTAGTGTTAAACTAAATAGCTAATTAAGTCAAACAGTATAACAAATCTAAATTCGAGCACATGCATACCTGATTGAACAGTTATAGTAATTGGAATTGAAGAATGTTCCAAAACAATCGATTTCCTTAACATGTACCGATCATTGGGACATTACCACCGCCTCCATTTTCATCTATGTTCTCTTAAATATTTAAGAAAGCTTTACACAACACATAGTATATACAATCAAATGTTCATCTGATAGCTTCCTAACAGAAAATGAGATACATATAATTAAAAGAAATGAGGTCATTTGGATGATACTAAAAACCTTGAAAAAGAAGATCAACCATTAGAGGTAAACGACGATTACACTTTGATGAGGAGATTATTTGTTCATATTTTGTTCTTCATATGAGAGAAATTTGCCACATTTCTCCCAACGAAGCTCATTTTTGCCACCGAAAACTAGTCACCACATCGACATTTTGCAATGAATTAATGTTAAGAGTTTTATTCTGAAAAGTCAATTTAGCATAAAATTCTTTTGGTAATCAAATCCTATAAATTCTCAAAGGTGGAATGAATTGATCCAAAATTGAATGGAAATTTACCATACAAATCTAAGAAACAAAAAGAAAAGGTCATTCTACAGCCTTCTCTTTAGCAACTTGTTATTTATTATTATAAAAAACAACATAGCGAAAGTCCAATGTTAGATTTGAACCAATTTTTTGATTGAAGATACACTTGATATGATCGATGAATACTCAGGAAAAGCTTTTGTTTATTGAACAGGTAATACAAGATCTTAAGTTACATACATAGTAACAAACTTGTAAAAAAGATAAGAGAAGAAGAACCAAACCTAGAGAAAGTAGAGAGAGAGAGAGAGAGAGAGAGAGAGAGAGGAGGAGGAGGAGTAGGAGGAGGAGGAGGAGGAGGAATATAATAGAAGACAATCGACTAAATTTTGAAAACAGAATGAAGTATATAAACATCCCTTCTAGAATTTAAATACTCTCACAGACCTTTCATTAAGCAGTTAGTAGGCTTTCTTTAAAAAAGCACAGGTGGGAAAAAGTCAACTCATATACAACCAACACAAAAACACGATTGACTATCTTCTAAACACAAACACAAATAAAAACCCGTACAGCATAAGAAGAACACAAAACCTACATAAAATCCAAAATGTTAGAAAAATATAGCACAATAGAAGGAGGGTTCTTGAAAAATAGAAAAGAAGAATAGTACCAACGTAGGACACTAATAGTTGTAGATTGCATCATATTTTTATGGGTAGTTTAGCTTGTATTTAGTTGTTGATTTAATTGTTTAATGCATGTTTAGGTTAGAATTGTGTTGGTTTGTGGATATTTTTGTTCTAAGTGTTTTATGGATTAGAGCATGTTTTTTAGCTTCAATTTTATATTTTTAAAGTGCCTTGATGTGTTTGCTAGTGTTTCAACGAAAAGAGTGGAAAACGAAGATGATTCAGAGAAGACCCAGGAGCTCACCTATGGCCACGATCATGACAGAAGGATGATGAAGGTGCCACAATCGTGGCATAATCTGCCACGATCATGACAGAAGGCCAAAATCTTGGCCACGATTGTGGTCTACACATAGATTGAAGTAGGGATGCTTTTGGTTTTAAGTTTTCAAGGGCTTTTCGAACCTTTTGGACTCGAAAAAGACCTAAGGTTACCCTAATTGAAAAGACTATATAAAGGAAAGAGATGTAACCCTAAAGAGAGCTTCATTTTCTGCCACTTTTGGAAAACCCCAAAGGAGATAGAAAGAAGAGAGAGAAAAGAAGAGAAAGAGGAGAAAGGAGCAGGTCTTCGGAACTATTTCTCTCTCGAGGCATCTGAATCCCCATTCTATTGGGTATTTCTTCCATCTTGTTGTTCTTTTCTTTGAATATGAAGATCAATATGAATATATGTATGGATTTGGGTTTGATTAAGATGTTTTAACTTTCCTTCGATATTTCACCTTAATTTAATGTTAATCTAGTTATGATTGTGTTATTGCGATAGGTGTTGTGATTGAATATGGTACTTGCATATTTCGGTAATAAATCAAGAGGATGAACTAGATAAAAATGATTAGATTAGGTTAATGAGAGTTAGGTGATCTAATTGACCATGCAATCAATCTAGTTGGTTATTATATGGAGAGGGATCCTATGTGAGACCTGATTGTTTATTAGAGAGCTTAAGATCTAATTAGAATTGTGGGTCTTTTGTTAATTGACATATTACAAATTTCGTAATTTAATTAGGGTTAATGAATTAGGGTGTGTAATTATAACTCAAGAGAGAGTAATCCCTCCTTTAATAGTCTAAAACCGACACCCTATTAACACATAAATGGCTAGGTTAATATTAATGATAGAAAGAATCCCCTCTCTCATAATTTAGTAATTTCTCTTGATTGATTTCCATTGTGACTTTTGTGTTGCTCAATTCCAATTTCTTTGTTGTTACATTTGTAAATTAAATTCTTGCCAATATTATTCCTGTGTTTATTTTTCTTTGCAATTTTTATTTCCATTTTATTAATTTTCTTGGTTTTAGATAACTTAGGATTAGATTAGTTTACACCTCCTTATGGAATCGACCCTTCATATACTACATTTCATGACCCGTGCATTTGTGGTATTTGAGGGATAAAAATTGTAAGCTTACAAATTAGACAATAAGTTTTTGGTGTCGTTGCCAGGAAGGTGTAAGATTAGTCTAATTCTTTTAGTCTAAGGATTAGGGGAAAAAAAGAGCAAGGTAAGGAAGTTTGGGTGTAGAGTAGAAGAAACATCCATTTGGACATCACAAGGCAACTATGTGGAGTCCAAAAGGTTAAGTGATGGAGGAAATACATTATAGGGAGCAAAAGACCCTTGCGAACTTCATTGAGGTACAATTTGGATGGGGAAGTTATCATTCTTATTGGAACACGTACAATCTGGGGTGGCAGAACAACCCAGATTTTTGTTGGTCTGACAATGTAAGGACTCATTTGGAACATTAAGACCTATTAGGATTTCAACAAGATGAGTCTAGTTTATGGGCTTCTAAATTGGACAAGATCATGGATAAGCTTATGAACATGGAAGAAGCTTAGAAGAGACTGGAAGAGAAGTTTGAGTAGGTAACGAAAGATCATGCTTCTTCTATTTACAACCTAGAGGTTTAAATGGGCCAGCTTTCTAGGGGATTTTGTAAGAGAAGTGTGAAAAATTGTCTGCGCAACATAAAAGTAAATTCAATAAAGCCATGTGAGACTATCACACTTAATAGTAGGAAAGAGCTAGGAGAACCAATGGATAGACCAATTAAAACCCACCTTGTAGAAGACCAAAAGAAGCAAGAAGATGAAGAAAAGAATGAGGACCCTCCATACATTCCTTCTCCACACTCATTTAGGAAAATTGATGTAATCAAATCTTTAAAGGAGAAAGACGAAGAAGAATAGATGACAATGAACATAGAGCTTGAAGCAGATATGAAATTCTCCATTCATAAAATGAAAGCAAAAGAGGAGACCATGGTGATTCAGAAAGAAAGAAAGTAGTTCACCTTCTTATAGGAGAAACTGTCTGATTCCATTGAAGATTTATAGGATCTCATCATTCCCGAGATTATGTTGACAATTTGTTATTAAAAAGGGCATTATAAGAATTACTTGGATTCTTTGATTCGATTGATTATGTCCTTTTCATTATCTTCCAACATGTAACTTATTTATAAGCTACAAAGCTAAAATTGGGAAACATGGGTGGAAGCAAGCCACTAGTAATTGATCCTGGCTGAGTTTCTAAAGATGCAAGGTCAAGTTAATGACCATAACTTAGCAGGTTTAAGAGCTAAATTTAGATTCTTTGTGTTTAGATTTGTTTTAAGTGCTGACAAATAAGTTTTCATGATTTGGAATGGTTGAGGTTTACTAATTCTCTTTCTCTCTTTGAAATGATTATAAGATAGGAAAGCAATCTTAGTGGTAAGCGAATTTGGTTTTCGACATTGTCACCATCACCACCTCCATCTCCATGGTGGTTTTGTGTTCTAACCCTTTTCTCTTTTAAATCTTTCTTTATGTTTTGTTTTATTTTATGTTTATTCCCACCTTATATGTTGTTTGATTGCTCTTCTCACATTGAGGACAATGTGTTGTCCAAGTATGGGGAGGGTTGTGTGTATGTATTTTTTTTATTTTAGGTGTGAATTTTTCATTTCGTATGTTAGTTTGTTTTAGATGCATAATGGGATTTGTGTGAATTTATCAATGGCTAGGACTTAACGGAGTCGATTTAACCTTGAACATAGTCTTTTGGGTTGTGAAGATTTATTAGCTTGTGAAATCAACGACCTAGGTTACTTTGGTTAAATATACTTATAATTGGGATATGATGTTAGTTTATTCACCCTATGAATTTATCACATTCATTTATAATTTTAGGCCAATTGAATAAATGGCTTCATTAGTAACTTTTCATGAGAATTACTAGCTAAAGAAATGAGGTGGATAATAATAATAATAATAATTATATGTAAATCATAAGCAAATAACTATTCCCTAGCCTTTGGATTATGAATAGAGTTAGTATCCAATTGAGAATGTGATGTAGTTGAGTAACTAAATCGAAACGCATCACAAATGTGTGCCTTCATGTCAAAAGGCTATAATGACATTCCAACCAAGCTGCTTAATAACAACATGACCTAGTTGAGTAACCATATCGACGTTCATCATAAATGTTTGCCTTCATATAAAAGGCTAAGTTCATGTCAATCAAAATTAACAAAAATAGTTTTTTGTCAAATAAAATCTACCAATCTTGTGAACAACTTAAATTTTCATGAAAACATACTTAGGGATAGTTACATTTTTTATTGAACGAATAATTATCAATGTGTGTGTGCAAGTGATAGGGGTGAATAAACTTAACATTAAGGCCTAGATTAGTTGTATATTTAGTTCAAGTTACTTAGACGCAAATTTCGCAAGTTAATAAGTTAGAACAATTTGAAGGATTATGTTTATAGTTAAATTTGATTTGTGAAGTTAAAGCCATTGTATCATTATTGCATATGCGTGTTTCGTGTTTCTATTTTTTTGTTGTTTATTTTTCTTGAGGATAAGCAAACATTTAAGTGTGGGGATGTTGATAGTTGTATATCGCATCGTATTTTTGTGGATAGTTTAGTTTGTATTTGCTTGTTAATTTGATTGTTTAGTGTGTGTTTAGGTTAGAATTATGTTAGTCAGTATATATTTGTGTTTTAAAATGTTTTATGGGTTAGAGCATGCTTTTGAGCTTCAACTTTATATTTTTGAGGTGACTTGATGTGTTTGCTAGTATTTCAGGGTAAAGAGTGGAAAACAGAGAAGACTCGGAGAAGACTCGAGAGCTAACCTAGGGCCACAATCGTGACAAAAGGATGATGGAGGTGCCACGATCGTGAAAAAGGACAAAATCTTAGCCATGATTGTGGCCTGCACACAAACAGACGCAGAGATGCTTTCGATTTTAAGTTTTTGATAGACTTTTCAAACCTTTCGGGCCCGAAAATGACCCTAGGGTTACCCTAATTGAAAAGTCTATATAAAGGAAAGAGATGTAACCCTAAAGAGAGCTTCATTTTCTACCACTTTTGGAAAACCCTCAAAGAGAGAGAAACAAGAGAGTGAAAGGAAGAGAAAGAGGAGAAAGGAGCAAGTCTTCACATTGCTGATATCCCGAGGCGTCCGGATCCCCATTTTATTATGTATTTCTTTCATCTTGTTGTTCTTTTCTTTAAATATGAAGATGAAGATGAATATGAATATATCTATAGATTTGAGTTTGATTAAGATGTTTTAACTTTCCTTCAAGATTTGACCTTAATTTAATGTTACTATAGTTATTATTGTGTTATTGTAATTGGGTGTTATGATTGATTGTGGTATTTGCATATTTCAGTAATAAATCAAGAGGGTGAACCAGATAAAAATGATTAGAATGGGTTAATAAAAGTTAGATGATCTAATTAACCATGCAATCAATCTATTCGGTTATTATATGGAGAGCGATCCCATGTGAGACAAGATTGTTTATTAGAGGACTTAAGATCTAATTAAACTTGTGGGTCTTTTGTTAATTGAGAGATTACAAATTCCATAATTTAATTAGGGTTAATGAATTAGGGTGTGTGATTATAACTTAAGAGAGAGTGATCCCCCAATAATCTACAACTAACACTCCATTGACACATAAATGGCTAGGTTATCATTAATGATAGGAAGAATCCCCTTTCTCATAATTTGGTAATTTCTCTTGGTTGATTTCCATTGTCACTTTTGTGTTGCTCAATTCCAATTTCTTTTATGTTACATTTACAAATTAAATTCCGTCCAATCTTATTCCCGTGTTTACTTTTCTTTGCAGTTTTTATTTTCATTTTATTAATTTTATTAGCCTTAGATAACTTAGGATTAGATTAGTTCACACCTCCTCGTGGGATTGACCCTTCACATACTATATTTCAAAATCTGTGAACTTGCGGTATTTGAGGGCTAGAAATTGTAAGCTTGCAAATTAAACAACAGACACAATGCTCGTTCGATGGTGACAACCATAACACAGGAGACAACGATCACAGAGGAGATGACGCTTCTTCGGAAACACGACGACTAACACAAAAATGAAGAGAGCTTCATTTTCACGTTAATAACCTAATCAAAAAGAAAATAATCATTGTCTAATGATGTCCCATTACCATAAATAGTCATCAATCGGTAAACCTTTGGTGACATTTTATTGAATCGTCCCCAATTATGAACAACAAATGGCTGCAACGTTTAAAAATTTTTAGAAAACAAGATAATTTGATTTTTTGTTGGGGGGATTTGGCTTCAAAATTTTAAGTTAAATAAAAACGACATTGTTTGTTTTAACAACAAACAATATCATTTTGGTCAGAGCTTAAACCTTGTAGCCAAAGCTCCCCATTTTGTCTTCTTTATTATTTCTGTCTTCTTCAATCAGTTGTTCATATTCTTCCTTAATCATCTTCATTCTTCTTCTTTAGTTATTTTTCCATTGTCCATCATCTCTAGTTAATCGTCCATCGAGGCTAGTCATCCATGTTTTTCTTTTAGGTTAATTTTTTCTGCTTTCATTATTGTTGTTAAATGCTTATATGTTGGTCAATTTTGATGATGTGGTTTGAGTATTCAACATTTTTTGAGACTGTAGTTGGTTCATTTGTTGTTTGAATGCATTTTTGTTGGTGAATAATGGAAAAATATAGTGGTTTTGTTAATAGTTTGGGATGAATCCGGTTTGCATAGGAAGTGTTCGATGAAATGTCTGTTAGGGATATTTAGTTGAAGTGATTTGAGTATTCTACATTTTTTCAACTATGTTTAGCTCATTTTTTATTTTAGTGTGTTTATCCATAACTTTTTAACCAAATAACATGAAAATTACAAAAAGTAGCTACAATATAATCCAATTTACATATAAATAATGTGATTGTATGTTGTTTTTTTAAACACCAAGAAGTTACATTATTTCTTGAAAAGAAAATAAACCATTAGTATCATCAAAATCTTTGACAAAATCACTATAAAAAATTCAATTTAATTATAGTCTTTGAGTAACACATCATAGTAATACCTTTTATACAACCAAATTATACTTAAGTGATCTTCAAAAAGTCATCTCCATAAAATGAATAACAAGTCTAACTACCAATAATATATCTAGTCTTCTATATGTCAAGTATCTTTAACTTTCCAAAAAACTTTTACATAATGTTGGATCTACTCTCTCTTGCCTAATAAAATTGGTTAACTTTATTCCATATTGGATAGGAGTTTTAATCGGTATATTATTTAATACATTGAAATTATTAAGAACCTGATTCCACCTACCATTTGTTGCTTTACTTGGATTCCTAAGTTGATAGACATCAATTCCATGTCACTCATCCCAAACTCTAGGTTCATAGAATCTCTGAAATCTTCAAATGTCTTTGAATTATTTTTTTTTTCTGAAGATAAGATCATCCATGTAAATAAAAAATAATAAATCTTCTTGACCTTTTTTAATATAAAGAGTATGCGTGTAAGCATATAATAAAACTATTCTTTTAAAAGTCATACTTGATTAAGTTATTACAAGCTCTTGTCACTTGTTTAAGTTTATATAATCCCTTCTTTAAATTCAACAATTTATCTTCTTAACCATTAACCACATTTCTCATTGATTTCTCAATGCATATTCTTTTTATAAATAGTTGTTAAGAAAAGCAAACTTGACAACTAATGAATCCTCCAATGATTTTGTCCATCAAGATATATTAATAAACGAATTGTTTCTAAGCAAGTAACATAATTGAATATCTCTTCATATCAATATCTTGCTTTTTGCTTGCACCCTTTGATACAAACCGTATTAGTTGTGAAAGATAATGATTGTAAAAATGGTGATGATCAACTATCAAAGATTTATAATCATATAAGTAGTTAGACTATTTTACTAGATATTGGTGAGATGGTTAATTTCTATTTCATTTTTTGAATTATTTCATTTGTTAGTACTAAATCCCATAATTTTGAAGTTATGGGAATTGTTTCTTTAAAATGTGTTCTTAAACTTTGCAATATTAGTGGGTAAGGTGTCTTATCTTCACTTTTAACATGTTTCCTTTATTTAGTAGTGAACTTAGTGATTTAAGACGTTAAATACCTACTAATAATTTGTATTCTTATCCATCAAGTCTCCGAACACCTTTAATTAACTCATTTCAAAAAAGATTTTTAATATTGAGAGAGTTGAAGCATTACTTTAACTTTTATCTTTAAAAAATTAAACATAAGAGATTCAACAAGGATGAGTGAAATTTTGCAAATTAAATTATTATGTATATGTTACTTTTATATATTACTCCATATATGGTCCTAAAAGAAAATTTTTCTTATCTTAATTCTATACGTACCAAGTCTCGTTCAAGCATTGCTAATTGTATAATCAACCTAAATGAACATTTAAATTTAATTTGTGTGAAATGCCTTTTGGTTTAAGGTTATTTAGCCTTTTGGTTTAAGGTTCTTCATTTCTTCTAATGGCATAATTGGTTCGAACGAGGGCCAATTTCACAACATATTCACTAACTTTCCTCATTTGTTATCCGTCATCTCTGATTGTCTATCCATCCACGTAAGTCATCAAAATTTTGTTTAATTTTTATCTTCTGCTTGAATAGAGAAGAATTTGTGTAAATGGAAGGAGAGCATGGGTTTTGTATGTGAACTTGTATTGATTAATCAAGAAGTATTAACATAAGAAATTCATGTATAATTATGGATCATCTGAGGCATAATATACCCCTAGGATGGTATATAGGTTGGAAACCTGTGGTAGAGCTCTTATGAGGCTTATTTATGAAATATTCCATCAACCTAGAAGTCATAGTGAGAAGAACCTTTCTCGATTTATGTGGTGTAACAATGCCACGTACTATAGTGTTTGTTTGAATTCAAACTTAGTTTATGAACTGGTATTGATTAATTGAGAATTAGTGACATATTATAGATGATTTGAGGCACAACAAACCCCTAGGATGGTATATAGGCTGGAAACACTTGATGCGGCTCCCATGAGGCTTATTGGTGAAATATTCCATGAGCCTAGGAGTCACAGCGAGAAGGCCCTTTCTCGATTCATGTGATGTAATAATGTCATGTACCATAGCGTTTGTTTGATTTTAAACTTAGTTTATGAACTGGTATTGATTGCATTTAGTAATTTAGTAATTTACTTTTAATTTTATAACTAGATGGATAAAAGTTAGATGCCTCATTAGAAATGGTCCACTAAATACTTAGGAGTTAAGAGTTTCATGCTATTTGTAAAAGATCAAATGGGTGTTGAATGTTGTATTAGTTTTTCATGCATAGATTTGGTTTAAATGTCAACTTTCAAAGTCAAGATGTGGTATATAATTACTTACTAATCTAAGGTATAGATAAGTTTTATAGTCCATGGATTTATCATGGATAACTTTTAGAAGCAAGTTGTAAAAGAAGTGTTGATACAGGTGTTGATGATAGTAAAAATAATGATGTAGAAGATTATGATATTAATGATGATGGTGATGATTGGATTGATGAATTAGAGGATTATGGGAATTATATAGATAATATGAATGAAATTGGTTTGTATACATAATTGGTAGTATAACGAAAGATAATTTTGGGAAGTTATTGAAAGTTGCTCAAGAAGAATTATATACAAGGTGCTCGAAATTCCCACTGCTATCTTTTATTGTTAAGTTGTTGCATTTAAAGGTCTATAATAAGTGGAGTAATAAGTCTTTTGACATGTCCATTGACTTGCACAATGATGCATTACCTGTTAGACACAAATTGCTTAAATTTTATTATGAATAAAAGAAGTTGTTAAGGAACCTTAGATTAGGATATATATATATATATATATATATATATATATATATATTGTCAGGCCCCGTTTCCCGGAGTCCGACTCTTGTTCATGAATA
>JAOQMS010043269.1:0-37403 GCA_027563885.1 Erythroxylum longipes
ACAAGTCCATCATACCTCTCTCAAAAGTCCACTTCACCCTTGGTTCTTAAGCTATATTCCGAAAATGCCCTCAATTTTTTCTCATGCATTTTTTTTCCATACGCTATCATGCTTAAGTAAATGGAAAAATTTTTAGGGGGTCGACAGTTTCTCCCATCAAAGGTGCTTAATGACCATGCTAACAGGCTGTTTTTCCCACCGAAGGTGTTCCAACGGGCTTTTTTACGCATTGAAGGTGCCCAATGGGTTGTCTTTTTGTTACAAAGGTCCTTAGCAACTATGCCAACGAGTTATTTTGCCCACCGAATATGTGCCAACTGTTTATTTTTCCCACTGAAGTTGCCTAGTGATCATGCCAATGGGTTGTTTTCCCCACCAAAGGTGTGCCAGCGAGGAATTTTTCCCACTGAAAGTGCCTAACAAACTATTGTTTGCCACCTAAGGTGCCTATCGACTGTGCCAACGGGCTATTTTGTCCATTGAATGTGCTAACCAGATGATTTGCCTACTGAAGGTTTGCCAAAGGCCTCTTTTCCCCCCTGAAGGTGCCCAACAGGATACTTTCCTACCGAAGGTACCTAACGACCATGTCAATGGGTTGTTTTTCCCACTGAAGGTGCCCAACGGGATACTTTCCTACTGAAGGTGCCCAATGGGCTATTTTACTCACTAAAGGTGCCCAACGGGCTATTTTCCCACTAAAGTTGCCTTACAAGCATGCCAACGGGTTGTTTTGTCCATCGATGGTGCACCAACGGGCTGTTTTTCCCATCAAAGGTGCCTAGCAATCTACCAATGGGCTATTTTGCCCACTAAAGGTGCCTAGTGACCAGGCCTACAGGCTTTTTTCCAACCAAAAGTTCCAAACAAACTATTTTTTCCACCTATAGTGCCTAGCAACTGCACCAACAAGCTATTTTTGCCACCGAAGGTCCTTATCGACCCTGCCAACGGGCTGTTTTACCCACCGAAGGTGTGCCAACGTGCTATTTTGCCCACTAAAGGTGCCTTACGAGCTAATTTTCCCTCCGGTGCCAACATGTTGTCTTTCCCACCAAAGGTGTGCAAACGGGTTATTTTTCCCACCGAAGGTTCCTAGCGACCATGCCTACTACGTTTTTTTCTGGCCAAAAGTACCCAATGGATTATTTTATCCACCTACAGTGCCTAGCAACCGTGCCAATAGGGTATTTTTGCCACCAAAGGTCCCTATCGACCCTACCAACGGGCTATTTTGCCTATTGAAGGTGCCCTATGAGGTAATTTTCCCTCCGATGACCTTGCCAATGGGTTGTTTTACCTATCAAAGTTGTGTTAACAGGCTGTTTTGCCCACTGAAGGTGCCTATTGACCTTGCCAACAGGCTATTTTCCCACTGAAGGTGCCTAGTGATCCTATCGAAGGGCTTTTTTCCAACTGAAGGTCTACCAACAGGCTGTTTTGCCAACCAAAGGTGTCCAACAAGCTTTTTTACCCACAGAAGGTGTTTTTAATATGTCATTTTTCCCACTGAAGCTGTCCAACGGGCTATTTTTCCCACCGAACATCCCAACAAGTTGTTTTTCCCCATCAAAGGTGCCTAGCAATTACATCAATGGGCTGTTTTACCCATTAAAGTTATGCTAACAGGCTGTTTTGTCGATTGAAACCCTGCCAACAGGCTGTTTTCCCACTGAAGGTACCTAGTGACCCTGTCGACAGGCTGTTTCTGTAACATTCCATTACCTATGGGAAGGTTAGAATGGTAAATAGGAGTGTGTAGTGAGAGACAAGAAATGCATTTTTATGTTCATGCATAGATATAGGCTTACAAATTGTCCCAAGAAGTCTAATTTTGATTCTTTCTCTAAGATTGAATTTCTGGATGTAAATTGTATGTAGCACACTATTTTTGATTGTGAACAACCCGATAATGTTGGAGGTATATCTTCCAAATTTTTGAACCAAATTGAGTGATTTTGGTGTCAATGGAAAGATAAGACATAGAGTAACACTTTTCTAGAAGATAGTAGGACCAAATTACATGGGTTTCGCTTTCTGATTGATCATGAATAATTCCGGGTATAATTGGATTGAATTGCGAATTTTTGAGAATTTTGAATGTTTCTGCATTGAAAATATTATTGGTTAGTAGAATTGCGAGATTTATGAATTTTGGTGAATTTAGGATCTATTTTGGAATTTATAGAGCATTATGGAAAATAGGAAAATGAGGAGAAGAAAATCAAATGAAGATTTAGAGATAGTTGGATTGTAAAGATGAGAGTTAGATGGAGCTGGTTCAAAAGAAACTAAGTTAGAACTTAGACCTTAGGAAAGTGACATGTGCAAAGTTGCTTTTATTGTGAAATGGTTCTTGAAGTTGAAATAGAAATAAAAATGATGTATACGATTAGTGTAGAGAGTTAGATATGGAAAGGTGATAAGCTCTGTTTCTTTACTTAACATGTATGAATACTTGGGTGTTTAAATGAGAGCTGATAAAGACTCAGAGATGTCCAGGAGCATAGATGTTTTGTCTGTAAAGACTTAGCGTTTGTGTTTTATCGTCTGTGGTTGACTATTCTATCGTCTGAATTGACCACTTAACGTCTGTATTTTATCATCTGTAGTTAACTATTCTATCGTCTGAGTTGACCACTTAGCATCTATATTTTATCTTCTGTGATTGACTATTCTATCGTCTAAGTTGACCACTTAGCGTCTGTGTTTTATCGTCTGTGGTTGACTTTCCTTCGTTTGTGTTGACCACCTATCTTCTATGTTTTGTTTCCGTCTTCGCTTCGTCTGCCTTTGTCTATCGTCTGTATTTTGCTTCCGTTTGTGTTTCACTTTGTCTGTCTTTGAGATTTTGTCTGCCTTTAGACACTTCGTCTGTCTTTTGGCGTATCATCTGTCATCTGCTTCCGTCTGTGTTTCACTTCGTTTGCCTTTCATATTTCGTTTGCCTTTAGCCATCGTCTGTATTTTGAATATTCATCTACTTTTCACTTATATGACCATAACTTCTTCTCTAGATCTCCAAATGATCTAATTTTTGAACCAATAGATTCCTGACGTAGCGTTCTATCCCATGATAAACTTTTGTAGCATTCTGAATTGAATTGAGAAATATTGACCACATCAATGTGTGGAATCTGTTGGAACAGTGAAATAGAATTTTCTTCCTGAACACCCTTCGATATTTTGATTATATCTAGATCTATAAGAATAAAAATTAGACTTCTTGAGACAATTTGTAAGCCTATATCTCTAGTTTACTCCAAATTAAAAAGCTTCTCATTTAGAATCTTATATGTATAGATACATTTGGATATATGAATCCACATATCATGTAAGTTTGAGGTAATTATCGAGTTGAAAGGAATATACAAATAAGTGCTCTACGAGTAACGGTAGTGAGTAACCTAGAAGGTCTCACTTAATTACTTGTTTGTTTAAATTATGTTTTGAAATGATTGAATGAATGGGATTGATTGTGAAGTGTGAAATGTGTAATGCTATGAATTATGTGTTACGTGATTGGGTGAGCTATCGATGATGGTCATTTATTGAATTCGCAAAACTCACCTAAAATTTGCAAATATTTTTCATTATCAGAAGAATACCCCGTTAGGCAAATGGGAGTATACCTACAACATTCAAGTGAAGGATAGAGGTTAGGATCAGTCTGCATCTGCATTGCATTTCTTTAAATTTATATTGAAGTGTTCATTCTGCAACTTTTGTATAAAGTTGTATTTCGAAGCAACTAAAGTGTTTTGTAATTGTGAAAGGTCCCAACTGGTTATTGTAAATATTGGTGACTGTATTGTGTTGATTGAAAATGGTTATGAAACAAAGTAGGGCCTGATTTTGTTATGGATTTTTGCATATCATGTTTGTGGTTTAAAATAAAAGAAAATTTTTATACCGATTTCTGAGTGATTGACTGCTCTAGCATGCCACTCTCGCAAGGCACGAGCTCAAACATCACCCATCGATGTCGGGTTTGGGTCTTGCGGGAGTGGGGTGCTACAGTTTCTCCCACTAAAGGTACCTATCGACCCTACTGATGGGCTATTTTTCCCACTGAAGGACTACCAATAGGCTATTTCTCCCACCAAAGGTCTACCAACGAGCTATTTTCCCACCGAAGGTGCTTAATGGGTTTTTTTATCCACTAAAGGTGTTCTAACGAGCTATTTTTGTGACCAAAGTTGCTAAATGAACACGCAAGCAAGCTGTTTTTCGCAAAAAAGGCATCCAACGGGCTGTTTTTCCACCGAAGGTGCCTAGCGACGCTGCCAACAGACTATTTTTCCCACCGAAGTTGCCCAACAGGCTGTTTTCCCACCAAAGGTGTCAAGCAACCTTGCCAACAGACAGTTTTGCCCACCGAAGGTGTGCGAATGGGCTATTTATCAATCGAAGGTGCTTAACGACCTTTCTAACCGGTTGTTTTGTCTATTGAAGGTGCCTAGCGACCGTGTCAATGGGCTATTTTCCCATGGAAGGTGCCTAACAACCATGCGAACAAGTTGTTTTTATGACCAAAAGTGTCTGGCAATCGTGCCAACATGTTGTTTTCTCCACCGAAGGTATGCCAGTGGGCTATTTTTCCTAATGAAGGTGCCTAGCGACCATGCCTATGAGCTTTTTTCCCACCAAAAGTACCCAACGAACTTTTTTTTCCACCTAAGGTGCCTAGCAACCATGCCAACGGGCTATTTTGCCCACTGAAGGTGCCTAGCAACCCTATTAATAGGTTGTTTTGCCTACTCAAGGTGTGACAACGGGCTGTTTTGCCCACTAAAGGTGCACTACGAGCTATTTTTCCCTCCCAATATGCCTAGTGACTGTGCCTATGGGTTGTTTTGCCCACCGAAGTTGGGCTAATGAACTGTTTTGCCCACTGAAGGTGCCTAGTAACCCTGCCAACAGGCTAGTTTCCCACGAAAGGTGCCTAGAGAACCTACCGATGGGCTTTTTCTCCTGTCAATGGTCTACCAATAGGCTATTTTTCTCGTTGGAGGTGCCCAAAAATCGTGTCAATGGGTTGTTTTCCCACCGAAGTTATGCTAACATGCTATTTTGCCTACTGAAGTTACCTAGCGGCCCTACTAATAGGTTGTTTCTCCCACTGAAGGTACCTAGCGACTATGCCAATGTGTAGTTTTACCAACCGAAGGTCTATCAATAGTTGATTTTACCAACCGAAGGTGCCTAACGGGCTATTTTTCCAACTGATGGTGCGCCAACAGGTTATTTTTCCCATCGAAAGTGCCTAATGGGCTGTTTTGTCCACCAAAAGTATGTCAACGGGCTATTTTTCCCACCAAAGGTACTCAAAGGGCTATTTTTCTAACAAAGGTGCCTAGTGAGCCCACCAATGGGTTGTTTTGACCATCAAGTTGTGCCAACAGATTATTTTTCCTACTGAAGGTGCCTAGAGATCATGCCAATGGGTTGTTTTGCCCACCAAAGGTATGCTTATGGGTTGTTTTGCCCACTAAAGGTGCCTAGCCACCCTACCAATGGGTTATTTTCCCACTAAAGGTGCCTAGCGACCCTGCCGATGGGTTGTTTCTCCCACTAAAGGTACCTAGTGACTGTGCCATCATGTTGGTTTTCCTACCGAAGGTGCCTAGCGAATGTGTAAATGGGCAATTTTGTATACCAAAGGTATGCCAACGGGTTGTTTTTCCCATAAAAGGTGCCCAACGGACTATTTTCCCACTAAAGGTGCTTAGCAACCCTTTTAACAGATTGTTTTGCGCACCGAAGTGTGCCAACGAGCTGTTTTTCCCACCAAAGGTCCCAACGGGCTATTTTTTTCTACTAAAGGTGCCTAACGACTGCACCAATGGGCTGTTTTTCCCATCGAATGTGTGACAACGGGCTGTTTTGCCCACTGATGAAGCCACCCTGCCAATGGGTTGTTATGTAAATCGAAGGTGTTAGTATTGTTCCCTAGGTCAATGGTCATATGTGACTTTTGCACTGACATCCTGACTTATTAGTAATATATTATGAGGTGTTCTTTTATATATGCATGTATATTGTTTATGTAATGTGATTTACATTCCATGAATAGTATTAGGCTTATGTCATCAAGTTTGTGACTTGATAGTAAAACCATAAGCATTATAATACTATTCTAAATTATCCTTGGTAGATCAATGTTTGTGGAGCAATAATGAATTAAGGCTAGTATGTGTTCTGATTAATGATCACATTTTACTGATCATAAATATGAGTTATCAAATCAGATGCATAGATATATGTTAGAGAACATATATTGGACCGACCCACAGAGAGAACACTACACGGTTTCATGTCATTAGTGATTCTCAATATGTTTTGACTTTAGTCCTTTGATCTGAAGTCATCATGGTTCCTTACATAAGGAATTCAGTGTTTTGACATTAGACTAAGTTATCTTTAACCAGATAACAAGCAGTTTTATGTTGGACATTAAATGAATTATGTGGAGGGATGTGAATGACGTAGATGGGATTTGTACCTCTCTTAAATGAGAGAGATTTCATTTAGGCCTCTTGACAAGTATGACTGAAGAAATGCATGGCCGTGCTCAGATGAATTATTGAGCAGTCATCAATGTCATTTGTTATAGTCAGTCAACTTGGGAATCAAGAAACTATGATTGATCAAAGGTTAACATGTTCCATGCCTTATGATTAATCTTGATATCGTGTTACAAAGGGACTGAGTTTGTAACCATAGTTACAGGTTAAATTGGATTACTGATCCTCATTTGATTTGGGTAGTCATAATGTCTTGCTAGAGGCCGCTTATGACTTATAGACGTTGAAGTGCGATCAAGCCCATTGTCAACATCAAATGAGCCTATAGGGTTGCACACAAAGAGTGATGTGATTTTGGCTTATTCTCTTGGGCCAAATTTATTAGGCACTGAATAAATATATGTGGATGTATTTATTAGGCTAGATTGAATTAAGTTATCAGCCTTTTATTATATGAGAGATAATGTGGGCCGAAACTTATTGGGCTTCCATAATCCTAATGGGTTTAGGATTATCATATTCTTATATTCCTAATAGGAATAAGGATTAGGGTTTCTCTATAAATAGAGAACTTATGTCTTATTAGAGATGATATATGAAAACCCTAGCCACCTAGACCTAGCTATTCATTCTTCTTTCGAGAGAAAAATTGTGTGGCGTTCAAAAGTGTTTTAGAACGTGCTAGCACACATTAGCTGCTGCTCGGATCGTTCATCCTCGTGTGGATACTGTTAGAAGAGGTTCGTGTGTTGTAGCGTCTACAAATCTGAAAACAAATACCATACCAATCTGGGTCAAGAGGTAATTCTGTACACGTTGTGGTAGTTTCAGTTATATTTCTAGTTGTGTAGTTTTGGCTAACCAAGCATAAGACACAAAGTCCTATGGTCCATTCCGCTGCGTATGGTGAATACCTGGGCCATAGGAGATCCAGCAGAAGGTGCCCAATAGGCTGTTTTGACCACTGAATGTACACCAACGGGCTTATTTTCTCACCGAAGATGCCCAATAGGCTGCTTTGTCCACCAAAGGTGTGCGAACTGGCTGTTTTTCCCACCAACGGTGCCCAATAGGTTATTTTCCCACTGAAGGGGCCTAGTGACCTTGCCAACTAACTGTTTTACCCACCCAAGATGTGCCAGCTTATTGTTTTTCCCAGTGAATGTCCCAAGAGGCTGTTATTCCCACTGAAGGTGCTTAACGATTGTGCCAATAGGTTGTTTTGCCCACTAAAGGTGAATGGAGACCCCTGTCAACAGGCTGTTTTCGAATTGAAGGTGCCTAGCAACCTTACCAATGGGCTGTTTTTCTCATCGAAGGTCTACCAATGAGCTGTTTTATCAACTGAAGGTGCCCCCTAAAGATGCGCCAACAGGCTATTTTTCCCACCGAAGGTGCCCAATGGGTTGTTTTGTCTACCAAAGGTGTGCCAACGAGCTGTTTTTCCCACCAAAGGTGCCCAACAGGCTGTTTTCCCACCGAAGGTGCCCAGCGACCCTATCAACATGTTGTTTTGCCCATCAAAGGTGTGTCAATAGGCTGTTTTTCACACCAAAAGAGCACAACGAATTGTTTTTCCCATCAAAGGTGCCTAACGATCATGCCAATGAGCTATTTTTCCCACTAAAGGTGTGCTAACGGGTTCTTTTTCACACTGAAGGTGCATAGCGACCCTGCCAATGGGTTGTTTTCCCACTGAAGGTGCCTAGTGACCCTACCGATGGGCTGTTTTTCCCACCGAAGGTACGTAGTGACTATGCCAACGTATTTTTTTCCCACTGAAGGTGCCTAACAACTATGTAAATGAGTTGTTTCGCCAACCGAAGGTATGCCAACGGGCTATTTTTCCCACCGAAGGTGCCCAACGGCCTATTTTCCCACCAAAGGTGCCTAAATACTGCGCCAACGTGCTATTTTTCCCATCAAAAGTGCCCAACTGGCTATTTTCCCATTGAAGGTGCCCAGTGACCCTGATAACGGGCTACTTTGCCCACTGAAGTTGTGCTAATGTGTTGTGTTTACCACTGAAGGTGCCTAGTAAAAGTGCCAACGGGTTATTTTGCCCACTGAAGGTGCCTAGCGAAAGTGCCAATGGGTTGTTTTCCCATTGAAGGTGCCTAATGACCCTATTAACAAGCTATTTTTCACACTGAAAGTGCCTAGTGACTGCCAAAATGCTATTTTTCCCACCGAGTTTACGTAAGCGGGCTATTTTTCCCACCAAAGGCACCTAATGATCATGCCCATGGGTGGTTTCTCCTACCAAAGGTGTGCCAATGGGCTATTTTTCCTACCAAAGGTGCCGAACGGGCTGCCTTCACACCAAAGGTGCCTAGCAACCCTAAGAACAGGTTGTTTTGCGCACCGAAGGTGTGCCAATTGGCTATTTTCCTACCGAAGGTCCCTACCGCCTGCGCCAACGCGTTCTTGTCCCAGTGAAGGTGCCTAGCGGCCCTACCAATGGGCTATTTTGCCCACTGAAGGTACGTAGAGACCATGTCAATAGGTTGTTTTACCAGGGAAGGTACCTAATGACCCTACGAACAAGTTGTTTTACCCACTGAATGTGTCTAGCAATTGTGTTAATGTACTGTTTTTCCCACCAAAGGTGTGCTAGTTGGTTATTTTTCCCACCAAAAGTGCCTAGTGACTGTGTGAATGACCTTTTTCCCCACAAAAATTACCCAACGGACTATTTTTCCCACCTAAGATACCTAGCTACCATCCCAACAAGCTATTTTGCCCACCGAAGGTGCCTAGTGACCCTGCCAATGTGCTGTTTTGCCCATTAAAGTTACATACGAGCTTTTTTCCTTTTAAATGCGCCAAGCGACTATGCCAGTGGGCTACTTTGCCCACCGAAGCTGCACCAACGGGCTATTTTTCCCAATAAAGGTCCACCAACGGGCTGTTTTGCTAACCAAAGATGCCCTTGGGGTTGTTTTGCCCATTGAAGGTGGACCAACGGGCTATTTTTCCCACCATAGGTGCCCAACTAGTTGTTTTTCCCATCGAAGGTACCTAGCAAAGGTGCCAATGGGTTGTTTTGCCCACTGAAGGTGCCTAGCTACCATGCCAAAGGGGCATTTTTTCCACTGAAGGGCTATCAATAGGTTGTTTTTCCCACTGAAGGTTAACCAACGAGTTATTTTCCCTACTAAAGCTGCCTAGTGATCGTGTAAAAAGGTTGTTTACCCACGGAAGTTGTCTTGCGACCCTGTGAACAACATATTTTCCCACCAAAAGTGTATAGCAACCATGCCAATGTGTTATTTTTACCACTAAAGGTTTGCCAGTGGGCTATTTTTCCCAACAAAGATGCCTAATGACCATGTCAATGGGCTTTCTCTCCTATAGAAAGTACCCAAGGAATTATTTTCCCACCTAAGGCACCTAGCAACCATGCCACCAGGCTATTTTGCCCATCGAAGGTCCCTAGCGACCCGAAGGTGTGCCAATGGGCTGTTTTTTGCACTGAAGGTCCATAGTGTTCGCACTAATGGGCTATTTTCCCACCAAAAGTGCCTAGCAACCCTGGCAACGGGCTGTTTTGCCAACTGAAGGTGCCTAGCCACCATGTCAACGGGCTGTTTTCCAATGGAAGGTGCCTAACGATACTACGAACAAGTTTTACCCATCGAAAGTGTCTACCGACTGTGCAAACGTGTTGTTTTTCCCACCGAAGGTATGCCAGAGGGCTATTTTTTCCACTAAAGGTGCCTAGCGACCGTGCAAACAACCTTTTTTCCCCACAAAAATTACCCAATGGACTATTTTTCTCTCCCAAGGTGCCTAGCAACCTTGCTAACAGGCTATTTTACCCATCAAAGGTGCCTAGCAACCCAACCAATGAGTTGTTTTGCCTACTGAAGGTGCCATACGAGCTTTTTTTCCCTTTGATTGTGCCTAGTGACCGTGCCAACGAGCTATTTTGCCGACCAAAGCTATGCCAATTGACTGTTTTTCCCATCGAAGTTGTACCAACGGGTTGTTTTGCTAACCGAAGGTGCCAACGTGCTATTTTACCCACTATAGGTGTGCCAACGGGCTATTTTGTCCACCAAAGGTGCACCAACAGGCTATTTTTCCAACCAGAGGTGCACAACGGGCTATTTTTTCCCACAAAATGTGCCTAATGGGCTAATTTCCCATTGAAGGTGTCTATCGACCTTGCCAATAGGTTGTTTTGCCCACCTAAGGTGTGCCAAAGGGCTGTTTTCCCAACGAAGGTACCAACGGGTTGTTTTCCCAATCGTAGGTGCCTAGCGACCACACCAATAGGCTATTTTACCCACCAAAGTTGTGCTAACGAGCTTTTTTGCCCACTAAAGGTGCCTAGCAACCCTGCCAACAAGCTGTTTTCTCACTGAAGGTGCGCCAACAGTCTGTTTTTCCCACCGAAGGTGCCAAATGGTCTGTTTTGTCCACTAAAGGTGTGCCAATGGGTTGTTTTTCCTACCAAAGGTGCCTAGCGACTTGGCAACGAGCTGTTTTGCCTACTAAAGGTGCCTAGCCACCATGTCAATGGGCTGTTTACCCACAGAAGATGCCTAGCGACATTGCAAACAAGTTGTTTTACCCACCGAAAGTGTCTAGCAACTATACGAATGTGCTGTTTTTCCCACCAAACGTATGCCAGTAGGCTATTTTTCCTACTGAAGGTGCCTAGCGACCGTGTGAAGATCCTTTTTTCCCACAAAATTACCCAACGGACTATTTTCTCTCCTAAGGTGCCTAGCAACCGTGTCAATGGGCTATTTTGCCCTTAACAGGTGCCTAGCGACCAGGCTAACGAGTTGTTTTGCCTATTAAAGGTGCCATACGAGCTTTTTTTCCCTTCGAATGTGCCTAGCAATAGTGCCAACGAACTATTTTGCCCACCAAAGCTATGCCAATGGACCATTTTCCCCACGAAAGTTCTACCAACGGGTTGTTTTGCTAACCGAAGGTGCCCAATGTGTTATTTTGCCCACTAGAGGTGCACCAACGGGCTATTTTATCCACCAAAGGTGTGCCAACGGGCTGTTTTTCCCACCAAAGGTGCACAACCGGCTGTTTTTCCCACAAAATGCGCCGAATGGGCTGGTTTCCCATCGAAGGTATCTATCGACCTTGCCAATAGGTTGTTTTTCCCACCAAAGGTGTACCAAAAGGGTTGTTTTTCCCATCGAAGGTACCAACGGGTTGTTTTTCCCATCGAAGGTGCCTAGCGACCACGCCAATGAGCTATTTTACCCACCAAAGTTGTGCTAACGGGTTGTTTTGCCCACTAAAGGTGCCTAGCGACCCTGCCAACGAGCTGTTTTCCCACTGAAGGTGGGCCAACAGTCTGTTTTTCCCACCGAAGGTGCCAAATGGTCTGTTTTTTCCACCAAAGGTGTGCCAATGTGTTGTTTTTCCCACTTAAGGTGCCCAACGGGATATTTTCCAACTGAAGGCACCTACTGACCTTGCCAACGGGTTGTTTTGTCCATCAAAGGCGTGCCAACGAGTTATTTTTTCACCAATGGTGCCCAACGGGTTGTTTTTCCCATAGACGGTACTAACGATCATGCCAGTAGGTTTTTTTGCCGACCGAAGCTATGCCTATGAGCGGTTTTGCCCACTAAAGGTGCCCACCCACCCTGCCAATGGGCTGTTTTCCTACTGAAGGTACTTAGCAACCCTACTGATGGGCTATTTCTCCCACCAAAGGTACCTCGTGACTACGCCAACGTTTTGTTTTTACCACTGAAGTTGCCCAGTGATCGTGCAAACAGGCTGTTTTGTCCACCAAAGTTGTGTTAACGGGTTGTTTTCCTACCAAAGGTGCCCAACAAGTTATTTTCCCACCGAAGGTGCCTAACGACCTTGCCAATAGGTTTTTTTCCACACTGAAGGTGTGCCAATGGGTTGTTTATCTGATCGAAGGTCCCTAATGACTGTGCCAATGGGTTGTTTTGCCCATTGAAGGTGTGCCAATGGGTTGTTTTGCCCAATGAAGGTGCTTAGCACCATACCAACAGTCTGCTTTCCCATTGTAGGTGTCTAGTGACCCTACCAACAAGTTGTTTTTCCCACTAAAGGTCTACCAACGGGCTGTTTTGATCCCAGAAGGGGCCCAATTGGTTATTTTTCCACTAAAGGTGCGCTAAAGGGTTGTTTTTCCCACCGAAGGTGTCAAGTGAATGTGGCAGCAAGCTGTTTTTTCCATCGAAGGTGCCCAACGGGCTGTTTTCCCAGTAAAGGTACCCAACAGGTTGTTTTCCCACCAAAGATGCCTAGCGACCCTACCAACAGCTTGTTTTTGCATACCGAAGGTGCACCAATGGGTTGTTTTCCCATTGAAGGTGCCTAGCGACTCTACCAACAGGTTGTTTTTCCAACTGAAGGTGTGCCAATGTGCTGTTTTCCTACTGAAGGCCCCTAGCGACCGTACCAAGGCGTTGTTTTGCCTAACGAAGGTTTCCCAACAGGCAGTTTTGCCCACTGAAGGTGCCTAGCAACCCTACCAACGGGCTATTTTCCTACTGAAGGTGCCTCCCTACCGACGAGCTATTTTGGCCACCGAAGGTCTACTAATGGGCTGTTTTGACCACTAAAGGGGTGCAATGGGCTATTTCTCCCACCAAAATATGTAGCGATTGTGCCAACGTGTTGTTTTTCATGCTGAAGGTGCCTAGCGACCATGCAAATAGGCTATTTTACCCATCAAAGGTGTGCCAATGGGTTGTTTTGCCTACCTTAGGTATGCAAACGGGCTATTTTTCCCACCAAAGAAGCACTGAGGGTTGCTATCCACAGTGCCAACGTGGTGTTTCTCCCGTGTCCAACAGGTTCTTTTCCTATTGAAGGTGCCTAGCAACCCTGCTAATGGGTTGCTTTGCCCATCAAAGGTGTGCCAATGGACTTTTTTTCCTACGGAATGTGCCTAGGACCTTGCCAACGCACTGTTTTACCTACTGAAGATGCCTAACGACCATGCCAACAGGCTATTTTCCCACTAAAGGTGCCTAGCGACCATGCCAACGTGCTATTTTTCCCACCAAAGGTGTGCCAGCGGGCTATTTCTCCTACCAAAAGTGCCCAATGGAATGTTTTTCCCACCTAAGATGCCTATCAATCATGCTAACGAGGTATTTTGCCACTGAAGGTGCCTAGTCACCCTACCAATGAGCTATTTTTCCCACTGAAGGTGGCAAATAGGCAGTTCCAATAGGTTTTTTTGTCCATTGAAGGTGCCCAATGGGTTGTATTCCCCTCTGAAGGTGCCTTACGACCGCGAAAATGAGTTGTTTTGCCCAACAAATGTGTGCTTAATGACCGAGCTATTTTTTCCCACTGAAGGTGCCCTACGAGCAATTTTTTCCTCCAAATGTGCTTAATGACCGAGCTAATGGGTTGTTTTGCCCACCAAAGTTGTGTTAACGAGCTATTATGCCCATTGAGGGTGCCTAGCAACCTTGCCAATGGGCTATTTTCCCACTGAAGGTGCCTAGCGACCCTAACGACGGGCTTTTTTCCCACCGAAGGTCTACCAGCAGGCTGTTTTTTCCACCGAAGGTGCCCAATATTTTCCCACCGAAGGTCCCAACATATTGTTTTCCCCACCGAAGGTGCCTAGTGATCACATCAGTAGCTTGTTTTGCCCACCGAAGTTTTGCTAACGGGCTCTTTTGCCTACTGACACCCTGCCAACGGGCAGTCTTCCCACCGAAGGTAGCTAATGACCCTACCGATTAGCTGTTTATCCCACCGGAGGTACCTAATGATCCCTACCGACGGGCTATTTTTCCCAACGAATGTGCCAACGAGCTATTTTTCCCATCAAAGCTATGCCAATGGACTTTTTTCCTACCGAAGTTCTACCAATAGGCTATTTTGCTATCCGAAGGTGCCCAACGAGCTATTTTTCCACCAGAGGTGCACCAACAGCTATTTTATCCACCAAAGGTGTGCATAACGGACTATTTTTCCCACCAAATCTGCCCAATGGGTTGTTTTCCCATTGAAGGTCGATAGTTTTGCCCACTGAAGGTGTGCCAATAGGCTGTTTTTCCCATTAAAGGTGCAAACGGGTTATTTTCCCACCGAAGGTGCCTAATGACCATGCCAATGGTTGTTTTGCCCACTTAAGTTATGCTAACGGGCTGTTTTGCCCACAGAAGGTGCCTAGAGACCCTGCCAACAGGTGGTTTTCCCATTAAAGGTGCCTAGCGATCGTGCAAACAGGCTATTTTGTCCATCAAAGGTGTGCCAACGAGTCGTTTTGCCTACCTTAGGTGTGCGAACGGGCTATTTTTCCAACCGAAGAATCCCAACAGATTGTTTTGCCTACCTTAGGTGTGCCAACGCGCTATTTTTCCTAATGAAAGTGCCCAACAAGCTGTTTTCCTACTGAAGGTGCCTAGTGACCCAACCAACGGGCTTCTTTTCCCACCGAAGGTATGCCAACGGACTATTTTTCCCACCGAATGTGCCTTGGGACCTTACCGACAGGCTGTTTTACCCACTAAAGATGCCTAGTGACCATGCTAACAAGCTGTTTTCCCACTGAATGTGGCTAGCGACCCTACCAATGGGCTATTTTTCCCACCGAAAGTGCCAAGCGACCGTGCCAACGTGTTGTTTTTCTCCCACCAACAGTGCCCAATGGACTATTTTTCCCACATAAGGAGCCTACCAACTGTGCCAACAAGGTATTTTGCCCACTGAAGATGCCTAGCGACTCAACCAATGGTCTATTTTTCCCATTGAAGGTTCCCAACAGGCTATTCCAATGGGCTTTTTGGCTCATTGAAGGTGCCCATTAGGTTGTTTTTCCTTACGAAGGTGCCTTGCGACCGTGCCAATGAGCTGTTTTACCCACCTAATGTGTTCCAACAGGCTATTTTTACGGGTTGTTTTACCCACCGAAGGTGTGCCAGCGAGCTATTTTTCACACTGAAAATGCCCAACAGACTTTTTTGCCACCTAAGGTGTCTATCGATCGTGCCAAAAGGCTATTTTGAACACCAAATGTGCCAACGAGATATTTTACCCACCGAAGGTTTGCCAACAAGCTCTTTTTCACCATGAAGGTGTTCAAACATCTGCTTTTCCACCAAAGGTGCCTAACGACCAAGTCAACGGGCTATTTTGCCCACTGAAGGTGCCCATTAGGTTGTTTTCCCACTAAAGTTGCCTAGCAATCATGCCAACGGGCAGTTTTGGCCATTGAAGGTGCTTAGCAACCCTGTCAACTGGCTATTTTCCCACTGAAGGTGCCTAACGACCCTACCGACAGGTTGTTTTTCCCACTGAATGTCTACCAACTAGTTGTTGTAATCACCGGAGGGGCCCAATTGGTTGTTTCTCCCATCAAAGGTACATAGTGATTATGCCAACATGTTGTTTGTCCAATCGAAGGAGCCTAGCGGCTGTGCAAATAGGCTATTTTGCCCATCAAAGGTGTGCCAACGGGTTATTTTGCCTACCCTAGGTGTGCAAACGGGCTATTTTTCCCATCGAAGAAGCCCAACAAACTATTTTCCTACCAAGGGTTGCTAGCCACTGTGCCAACGTGCTGTTTTCCCAACAAAAGTGCCCAAAAAGCTGTTTTTTGACTGAGGGTGCCTGTTGACCTTGCCAACGGGCTGCTTTGCCCACTAAAGGTGTGCCAATGGACTATTTTTCCCACCGAATGTGCCTAGGTATCATGCCAATTGGATATTTTATCTACTAAAGATGCCTAGCGAACGTGCTAACAGGTTGTTTTCCCACTGAAGGTTCTTAGGGACCCTACAAATGGGCTGTTTTTTATGCCTAAAGTGCCTAGTGATCGTTCCAACGTGCTATTCTTTCCACAGAAGGTGTGCCAACGGGCTGTTTCTCCCACCAAAAGTGCTGAATGGACTATTTTCCCACTTAAGGTGCTTAGCAATCGTACCAATGAGGTATTTTGCCCACTGAAGGTGCCTAGCGACCTTACCAATGGGCTATTTTTCCCATTGAACGTGCCCAACAGGCTGTTCCAATGGGCTTTTTTGCCCATTGAGGGTGCCCAATGGCCTGTTTTTCCCTACGAAGGTGCCTTGTGACTATGCCAACAAGCTGTTTTGTCCACTGAATGTGTGCCAACAGGTTGTTTTTCCCACTGAAGGTGCCTAGTGATTATGTCAAAAGGCTGTTTTGCCTACCGAAGATGTGCCAGCGAGCTATTTTTCCCATTGAAAGTGCCCAATAGACTATTTTTGCCACCTAAGGTGCCTATCAATTGCGCCAACGGGCTATTTTGCCCACCGAATGTGCCAACGAGATATTTTACCTACTGAAGGATTGCCAAAGGGCTCTTTTACCCTATGAAGGTGCCCAACGAGTTGCTTTTTCACCAAAGGTGCCTAGCAACCATGTCAACGGGCTGTTTTGCCCACTAAAGGTGCCCAACGGGCTGTTTTGCCCACTAAAGTTGCCCAACAGGTTGTTTTCCCAATAAAGTTACGTAGCAATCATGCCAATGGGCTGTTGTGTCCATCGAAGGTGTGCAAATGGGCTATTTTTCCATCGAAAGTGCCTAGCGACCCTGCCAACAGGCTGTTTTACCCTCTGAAGGTGCCTAGCGACCGTGTCGACAGGGTGTTTTCCCACAGAAGGTGCGTCGCGATAGCACCAATGAGCTATTTTGCTAGCCGAAGGTGTGCTAATGGGCGGTTTTGCCCATTGAAGGTGTGTAGCAACCCTGCCCAACGTGTTGTTTTCCTTCCGAGGGATCCTAGCCACTGTGCCAACGTGCTGTTTTTTCCGACGAAAGTGCCCAACAAGCTATTTTGTCACTGAAGGTGCATAGCGACCTTGCCAACGGGCTATTTTTCCTCCCAAAAGTGCCTAGAAACCATGCCATCGTGCTATTTTTCCCACCGAAGGTGTGCCAACGGGCAATTTTTCCCACCAAAAATGCCCAACTGACTATTTTTCCCACCTAAGGTGCCTAGTTATCGTGCCAACCAGGTATTTTGCCCACTCAAGGTGCCTAGCGACCCTACCAATGGGCTATTTTCCCCATTGAAGGTACCCAATGGGTTGTTTTTCCCACCAGAAGTGCCTATCGACCATGCCAACAAGCTATTTTTCCCACCAAAGGTGTTGCGACGGGCTTTTTTGCTCATTGAAGGTGCCCAATGAGCAGTTTTTTCCCTACGAAGGTGCCTAGTGACCGTGCCAACAAGATGTTTTGCCCACCAAATGTGTGCCAACATGTTGTTTTCCACATTGAAGGTACCTAGCGATCTTGCCAACGGGCTCTTTTGCCCACCGAAGGTGTGCCGGTGAGTCGTTTTTCCCACTAAATGTGCCCAACAGAAGGTGCCTATCGACCTTGACATCAGGCTATTTTTCCCATTGAATGTACCAATGGGATATTTTTCCCACCGAAGTTTTACCAAAGGACTCTTTTTACCCTTAAAGGTGCCCAACAAGCTGCTTTCCCACCGAAGGTGCCTAGCGACCATGTAAATAGGCTTTTTACCCACAAAAGGTGCCTAACGGGCTATTTTGCCCACTAAAGGTGTCTAAGGGGCTGTTTTCCTACTAAAGTTGTGTAGTAACCATGCCAATGGGATGTTTTGCTCATCAAAGGTGCGCCAACAGACTGTTTTCCCATTGAAGGTGCCTAGCGTCCATACCAATGGGTTGTTTTGCCCACTGAAGGTGCCTAGTGACCGTGCCAATGGGCTGCTTTCTCACAGAAGGTGCCTAGCGACCCTGTAAACATGTTTTCCAACCAAAAGTCTCTGGCAATTGTGTGAACATGTTGTTTTTCCCACTAAAGGTATGCCAGTGGGCTATTTTTTCCACCGAAGGTGACTAGCGATCATGCCTATGGGCTTTTTTTCCTATCAAAAGTACCCAACAGACTATTTTTCCACCTAAGCTGCCTAGCAACCGTGCCAACGAGTTGTTTTTCCCAACGGAAGTCTACCAATAGGCTATTTTGCCAACCGAAAGTGCCCAACGGGTTTTTTTCCCACTAAAGGTGTTTTTAACAAGCTATTTTTTCCACCAAAGGTGGCTAACGAGCTGTTTTTCCCACTGAAGGTGCCTAGCGATCACATCAATAGGCTGTTTTGTCCATTGATGGTGCCTAGCTACCGTGCCAATGGACCAATTTTTCAAAAGAAGGACTACCAATGGGTTGTTTTTCCCACCAAATGTCTACCAACGAGATGTTTTCCCATCGAAGGTGCTTAATGGGCTCTTTTGTCCACTAAAGGTGTGCCAATAGGCTATTTTTCCCACCGTAGTTGCTAAGTGAATGTGCCAGATAGTTGTGTGCCAATAGGCTGTTTTGTCCACCAAAGGTGTGCGAACGGGTTGTTTTTCCCTCGGAAGTTGCCCAATAGGTTGTTTTCCCACCGAAGGTGCCTAGCGACCCTACCACCAGACTGTTTTGCCCACCAAAGGTGTGCCAACGGGCTATTTTTCAATCAAAGGTGCCTAGCGACCCTACCAAGGGGCTGTTTTGAACACTAAAGATGCCTAGTGACTGTGTCAACAGGCTGTTTTCCCAAGGAAGGTGCCTAGTGACCTACAAACAAGTTGTTTTTTCAACCGAAGGTTTCTATCAACCATGCTAACATGTTGCTTTTTCCCATCTAAGGTGTTCCAATGGGCTATTTTTCCTACCAAAGGTGTCGAGCGACCTTGCCTACAGGCTTTTTTTCCCACCAAAAGTACTCGATGAACTATTTTTTCCATCTAAGGTACCTAGCGACCATGCCAATGAGCTATTATGCCCACCGAATGTGCCTTACACCCTACCAACGGGCTATTTTACCCACTGAAGGAGTGCCAACGGATAATTTTTCCCATTGAAGGTGCCCTACAAGTTATTTTTCCCTCCAACGACCACTCTAATGGGTCGTTTTGTACACTGAAGTTGTGTTAATGGGCTGTTTTGCCCACTAAAGGTGCCTAGCGACCGTGCCAATGGGTTGTTTTCCCACTAAAGGTGCCTAGTGAGCCTACCGATGGGCTTTTTTCCCACTAAAGGTCTACCAACTGGTTGTTTTGCCATTCGATAGTGCCCAACGGGCTGTTTTGCCTGCTGAAGGTGCTTTTAACGGGCTGTTTTTCCACCGAAGGTGCCCAACAGGCTATTTTTCCCACCGAAGGTCCTAACGGGTTGTTTTTAGCGATCACATCAATGGGTTGTTTTGCCCCCTGAAGTTATGCGAATGGGCTATTTTTCCCTTCCAACTGGCTATTTTCCCACCAAAGGTACCTAACAATGCTATCGACGGGCTATTTCTCCCATCGAAGGTACCTAATGACCCTATTGACGGGCAATTTTTGCCATCGAATGTGCCAACGGGCTTTTTACTCACCAATGGTGCTTAGCTACCGTACCAACGGGCCATTTTTCCCACCGAAGGACTACCAATTGGTTGTTTTTCCCACCAAAGGTCTACCAACGAGCTATTTTTCCCACTAAAGGTGCTTAATGGGTTGTTTTGTCCACTAAAGGTGCACCAACGAGCTGTTTTTCCCACCGAAGTTGCCAAGTGAACATGCCAGCAAGATGTTTTTTCCAACTAAGGCATCCAACAGGCTGTTTTGTCCACCAAAGGTGTGCGAACGGGTTGTTTTCCCACTAAAGTTACCCAACGGGTAATTTTCCCACCAAAGGTGCCTAGCGACCCTGCTAACATACTATTTTTCCCACCGAAGGTATGCTAACGGGCTATTTTCCCTTCGAAGGTGCCTAGTGACCCTATCAAAGGGTTGTTTTTCCCATTGAAGGTGCCTAGTGACCGTGTCAATAGGTTGTTTTCCCACTTAAGGTACCCAGGGACCTTACCGATGGGTTATTTTTCTTACCGAAGGTGTGCAAGCAGGTTATTTTTCCCACCAAAGGTTTCCAATTGGCTGTTATTCCCACCAAAGGTTCTTAACGACTTTGCCATTGGGTTGTTTTGCCCACTGAAGGTGTGCTTATAGGTTGTTTTGCCTACTAAAGGTGCCTAGCAACCCTGCCAGCAGCCTGTTTTCCCACTGAAGGTGCCTAGTAACCTTATCGACTGGCTATTTTTCCCATCGAAGCTCTACCAATAGGTTGTTTTGCCAACTGAAGGTGCTGAACAGGCTATTTTACCCACTGAAGGTGCCTAGTAACCCTACCAATAAGTTATTTTGCCCACTGAAGGTGCCTAGTGACTGTGCCAATGGGCTATTTTCCCACTGAAGGTGCCTAGTGACTATGCGAACGGGCTATTTTTCAGACCAGAAGTTCTTAGCAATTATGCCAACATGCTATTTTTCCTATTAATGGTGTGCAAGCGAGTTGTTTTTCCTACTGAAGGGGCTTAGTGGTCATGCCCACGGGTTGTTTCTCCCACTAAAGGTGTGCCAACAGGTTGTTTTTCCCACCATTGGTGCCAAAAGGGTTGTTTTCATACCGAAGGTGCCTAGCAACCCTACGAACAGGTTGTTTTCCCACCAAAGGTGTGCCAACGGGTTGTTTTTCCCATCGAAGGTCCCTACTGAATGAGCGGATAGGTGATTTTCCCATCGAAGGTGCCTAGCGACACTCCCAACGGCCTGTTTTACCCACTGATGGTGCCTAGCGACCCTGCAAACAAGCTCTTTTAACCACCGAAAGTGTCTAGCAATTATGCCATTGTGTTGTTTTTCACACCAAAGTTGTGTCAGTGGGCTATTTTTCCCGCTGAAGGTGCCTAGCAACCTTTTTTCCCACAAAAATTACCTAACGGACTATTTTTCCCACCTAAGGTGCCTAGTGACCGTGCCAACGGGCTATTTTACCCACCAAAGGCGCCCAGTGATCGCGCTAATGGGCTGTTTTGCCCACAGAAGTTACCCTATGAGCTATTTTTCCCTCTGAATGTGCCTAACGACCGTGCCAAAGGGCTATTTTGCCTACCGAAGTTGGCCTAATGAACTATTTTTCCCACCGAAAGTCTACCAACGGGCTGCCTTGCTAACTGAAGGTGCCCAACAGGCTGCTTTGCCCGCTGAAGGTGCCCCAATCGGCTGCTTTTCCCACTGAAGGTGCCCAACGGGCTGTTTTTCCCACTGAAATTGCCTAGCGAAAGTGCCAACATGCCATTTCGCCTACTGAAGGTGCCTAGCTTCCATGCCAATGGGGCATTTTTCCCACCAAAGGACTACCAATAGACTGTTTTTCCCACCGATGGCCTACCAATGAGCTGTTTTGCTAACCAAAGGTTCCCAATGGGTTGTTTTGTCTACTGAAGGTGCGCCAACTGGTTGTTTTTCCCACCGAAACTGCCCAAGTGAAATTGCCAGCAAGTTGTTTCCCCATCGAAGGTGTCCAACTAGTTGTTTTGCCCACCAAAGGTGCCCTAACAGGTTGTTTTTCTGCCAAGGGTGCCCAACGAGCTATTTTCCATCCAAACGTGCCTAGCGACCCTACCAATAAGCTATTTTACCCATTGAAGGTGCCTAGCGATCGTGTCAGTGAGCTGTTTTTCCACAAAAGTTGCCTAGCGACCCTACGAACAACCTTTTTTCCCACCGAAAGTGTCTAGGAACCACGTCAATGAGTTATTTTTCCCACCGAAAGTGTGCCAACGGGCTATTTCTCTCACCAAAGGTGCCTACCAATTGTACCAATGGGCTTTGTTCCTATAAAAAGTACCCAACAAACTATTTTTCCCACCTAATGTGCCTAGCGACCATGCCAACGGACTATTTTTCCCACCTAAGGTGCCTAACGACCATGCCAATGGGCCATTTTTTCGACTAAAGTGTGTAGCCACCCTACCAGTGGGCTGTTTTGCTTGCCTAAAGTGTGCCAATGAGCTGTTTTGTGCACTGAAGGTGCCCTATAAGCTTTTTTCCCTTTCGAACATGCCTAGTGACCATGTCAACAGGCTATTTTGCCACCGAAGCTTTACCAACAAGTTTTTTTTCCCACTGAAGGTGCCTAGTGACTCTACCAACGGGCTGTTTTACTAATTGAAGGTGCCTAATGGGATTTTTTGCCCACTGAAGGTGTGCCAACGGGTTGTTTTTGTCCACCTAAGGTGTGCCAACGGGCTGTTTTTCCCACCAAAGCTGTCCAACGGGTTGTTTTCCAACCGAAGGTGCCTAGCGACCCTGCCAAAAGGTTGTTTTACCTATTGAAGGTGTGCCAACAGGTTGTTTATCATATTGAAGGTGCCAACGGGTTGATTTTTCCATTGAAGGTGCCTAGCAACCATGCCAATGGGCTGTTTTGCCCACCAAAGTTGTGCTAACAGGCTGTTTTGCCCACTGAGGGTGCCTAGTGACCCTGCCAATGGGTTGTTTTCCCACTGAAGGTGCCTAGCGACACTATCAATTGACTTTTTTTCCAACAACGGTCTTCCAACAGGCTATTTTGCCAACCGAAGGTGTCCAACGGGTTGTTTTCCCACTGATGGTGCCCAACGCGCTGTTTTGTCCACCAGAGGTGTGCCAACGGTCTGTTTTTCCCACTAAAGGTGCCCAACAAGTTGTTTTTCCAGTGAAAGTGCCTAGTGACCCTGCCAACGGGCTATTTTGCCCACCGAAGATGTGCCAATGGGATGTTTTTCCTATCGAAGATGCCCAACGTGTTCTTTTTTCCACCGAACGTGTGCTTACGGACTATTTTGCTCACTAAAGGTGCCTAGCCATCCTGCCAACGGGCTGTTCTCTCTTCGAGGTACATAGCAACTGTGTCAACGTGTTGTTTTTACCATCGAAGGGGCCTAGCAATCGTGCAAACGGGTTGTTTTTCCAGCCAAAGGTGCCCAATAGGCAGTTTTCCCACTGAAGGTGCTTAGTGAGCCTACCAACAGGCTGTTTTGCCCACTGAAGGTGTGCCAACAGGTTATTTATCCCACCAAAGGTCAATAGCGACTGCACCAATGGGCTGTTTTTTCCACCGAAGTTATGCCAATGGGCTGTTTTGCCCACTATACGTGCCTAACAACCCTACCAACAGGCTGTTTTCCCACAAAAGATGCCTAGCGACCCAACGGGTTGTTTTTCCCACCGAAGGTCTACCAACGAGTTGTTTTGACCACCAATAGGGCCCAATGGGTTGTTTTTCCCACCAAAGATGCCCAACGTGCTATTTTCCTACCGAGGGTTCCTAGCCACTTTGCCAACCTGCTGTTTTTCACAACAAAAGTGCCCAACAAGTTGTTTTCCCACTGAAGGTACCTAGCAACTCTACCAACGGGCTTCTTTACCCACCGAAGGTTTGTCAATTGGCTATTTTTACCACCGAAGGTGCCAAATGAATGTCCCAGTAAGCTGTTTTTTCCATCAAAGGTGTCCAACGGGATGTTTTGCCCACCAAAGATGTACCAACAGGATGTTTTCCCACCGAAGGTGCCCAACAGGCTATTTTCCCACCGATAGTGCCTAGCGACCCTACCAACAGGCTGCTTTGCCCATCGAAGGTGCACCAACCGGTTGTTTTCCCATCGAAGATGCCTAGCAACCCTGCCAGCAGGTTGTTTTTCCCATTAAAGATGTGCCAATAGGCTATTTTTCCCACCAAAGGTCCCTAGTGACAGTGCCAATGGGTTCTTTTGCCCAACGAAGGTCTGCCAATGGGCCCTTTTCCTACTGAGGATTCCTAGCCACCATGCCAATGTGTTATTTTTCCTACTAAGGATTCCTAGCCACCATGCCCAACGAAAGTGCCCAATAGGTTGTTTTCCTACTGAAGGCGCCCAGTGACCTTGCCAGCGGACGGCTTTGCCCACCGACGGTGTGCCAACGGGCTGTCTTTCCCACCGAAGGTGCCTAGCGACCCTGCCAATAGGCTATTTTACCCACTAAAGGTGCCTAGCGACTGTGCCAATAGGCTGTTTTCCCACTGAAGTTTCCTAGCAACCCTACCAATGGGCTATTTTTCCCACTGAAAGTACCTAGAGACTATGCCGAAAGGTTGTTTTCCCACTGAAGGTGTGCCAACATGTTGTTTTTCCCACTAGAAGTGCCCAACGGACTGTTTTTCCAACCTAAGGTGCCTTGCAACTGTGCCAACAAGGTATTTTATACATTGAAGGTGCCTAGCGACCCTGCCAACAGACTATTTTGCCTATTGAAGGTGCCCAATGGGCTCTTTTTCCAATTGAATGTGCCTGGCAACCACGCCAACTTGTTGTTTTTCCCACCTAAGTTGTTCTAATAGGGCTTTTTGCGAATTGAACTTGCCCAGCGGGATGGTTTTTCCCTACGAATATGCCTAGCGACCGTGCCTATAAGCTATTTTGCCCACCTAATGTATACCAACAGGCTGTTTTTCCTACTGAAGGTGCCTAGTGATCGTGCTAACGGGCTGTTTATCCCATCGAAGGTGTGTCAATGGGCTTTTTTTTCACTGAAAATGGCCAATGGTGTGGAAACGGGCTGTTTTTCCCTCCAAAAGTACCCAATAAGCTATTTTCCAATCAAAGGTGCCTAACAACCTTGCCACCAGGCTGTTTTGCCCCCCGAAGGTGTGCTAATGGGCTATTTTTCTCACCAAAGGTGCCTAGTGGGCTTTGTTTCTACCAAAGGTGCCTAGCGATAGTGATAATAGATTGTTTTGCCTAATGAAGGTGTGCTAATAGGTTGTTTTGCCTACTGAAGGTGACTAGCGGTTCTGCCAACGGGATGTTTTCCCACTGAAGTTGCTCAGTGACCCTACCGATGGGCTGTTTTTCCTACCAAAGGTGCCTAGTGATCGTGCCAATCAGGTTATTTTTTCCATTGATGGTGCCAAGTGATCTTACTGAAGGGCTATTTTTTATGCCAACCAAAGGTGCCCAATAGGCTATTTTGTCCACAAAAGGTGCGCCAACGAGCTGTTTTTCCCACCAAAGGTGCCCAGTGGGTAATTTATCGACCAAAGGTGTGCCAACGGGACGTTTTTCCTACCAAAGGTGCCCGAGAGGCTATTTCCCACCGAAGGTGTGCCAAAGGGTTGTTTTACCCACCAAAGATGACCAACGGGTTGCTTTTCCCACTGAAGGTACTTAGCGACCGTGCTAATACGTTGTTTTACCCACCCCTACAGTTTGTTTTGCCACTGAAGATGCCTAGCGACCCTGCCAATGGGCTACTTTGCTCATCAAAGGTGTGCCAATTAGTTGTTTTCCCCACCGAAGGTGCCTAGCGACCCTTTCAACGAGCTGTTTTACCTACTGAAGGTGCTTAGCGACCGTGCCAACGAGTTGTTTTCCCATTGAAGATGCCTAACGACCCTACCAAAGGGCTTTTCTCCCACTGAATATGCCTAACCACCCTGTAAATGTGTTGCTTTCCCACCAAAGTTGTGCCAAAGGGCTATTTTTATCGCCAAAAGTGCCCAACGAACTATTTTTCCCACCTAAGGTGCTAAGCAACTGTGCCAACAAGGTATTTTGCCCGTTGAAGGTGAACAATGAACTATTTTTGCCTAGCAATCATGCCAATAGGCTGCTTTTCCCACCGAAGGTGTTCCAACAAGCTTTTTTCCCAATTGAAGGTGCCCAAAGGGCTGCTTATTCCCTATGAAGGTGCCTAGTGACCATGCCAACGAGCTATTTTGCCCACAAACGTGTGCCAATAGGCTGTTTTTCCTACTGAATTTGCTTAGCGATCATGCCAACGGGCTGTTCATCCCTCCTAAGGTGTGCTAGCGGCCCTTTTTCCTACTAAAAGTGCCCAACAGACTGTTTTTGGCCACACAAGGTTCTTATCAAACATGCCAATAGGTTATTTTGTCCACCGAATGTGCCAACGAGATATTTTGCCCATAGAAGACTTGCCAATGACCTCTCTTTCCCATTGAACGTGCCCAACAGGCTGTTCCCTATCGAAGGTGTTTAACAACCATGTCAACGGGCTGTTTTACCCACCAAAGGTGTGCTAACGGGTTAAATTGCCCATTAAAGGTATCGAAGGGACTATTTTGCCCACTGAAGGTGCCCAATGGGTTGTTTTCCCATTGAAGTTTCCTAGTAACCATGCCAACGGGTTGTTTTGCCCATCGAAGGTGCACCAATGGGTTGTTTTGCCCATCGAAGGTTCCTAACGATTGTGCCAACTACCTTTTTTCCCATTAAAGGTGTGCCAACAGGTTATTTTGCCCGTTGAATGTGTGCAAATAGGTTGTTTTGTCTATTGAAGGTGAGCGAACGGGCCATTTTTGAAGCCAATGCTACCCAACAGGCCATTTTTCCCACCTAAGGTGCCTAGCGACCATGCCAACGGGTTGGTTTGCCCACCGAAGGTGCCTAACGACCCTACCAATAGGTTGTTTTACCCACCAAAGGTGTGCCAATGGGCCGTTTTCCCATGGAAGGTGCCTAGTGAACCTACCAACAGGTTGTTTTCTAACCGAAAGTGTGTGGCAACCGTGCCAATATGCTGCTTTTCCCACTAAAGGTGCACCAGCGGGCTATTTTCTAGCCGACGGTGCCTAGAGACTGTGCCCATGGGCTTTTTTCCCCTCCAAAAGTACCCAACGGGCTATTTTTTCCACCTAGGGTGCCTAGCGACCATGCCAACAGGCTATTTTACCCACCAAAGGTGCCTTGTGACCCTGGCAATGGACTGTTTTGCCCACCGAAGGTGTGCCAATGGGTTGTTTTGACCACTAAGGTGCTTTACGAGCTATTTTTCCTTCTAAATGTGCTTAGTGACTGACTCAATGGGTTGTTTTACCCACTAAAGCTGTGCTAACGGGCTGTTTTACCCACTGAAGGTGCCTAGCAACCCTGCTAACGGGCTGTTTTCCCACCGAAGGTGCCTAGCGACCCTACCGATGGGCTTTTTTCTACCGAAGATCTACCAATAGGATATTTTGCCAACTGAAGGTAACCAACAGGATGTTTCACCCACTGAAGGTGTTTTTAACGGGCTATTTTTCCCACTGAAGGTGCCCAATAGGCTATTTTTTCCATAGAAGGTCCTCACAGGCTATTTTACCACTGAAGGTGCCTAGCGATCGTGTCAATGGGCTATTTTGCCCACTAAAGAGCTAACAGATTGTTTTGCCCACTGAAGGTGCCTAGCAACCCTACCAACGGGCTGTTTTCCCACTGGAGGTGCCTAGTGACCCTACCGATGATCTTTTTCTCCCACCGAAGTACCTAGCGAATCTACCAACTTACTATTTTACCCACTGAAGGTCTATCAATAGGCTGCTTTTCCAACCGAAGGTACCCAACAGTTATTTTGCCCACTGAAGGTGCGCCAACAGGTTGTTTTTCCTTACCAAAGGTGCCCAATAGGCTGTTTTGTTCACCAAAGTTGTGCCAACGGCCTATTTTTCCCACCAAGCATGCCCAACAGGTTGTTTTCCCACCAAACGTGCCCAATGGGTTGTTTTTCCTATCGAAGGTGTCAAGTGATCGTGTCAATGAGCTGTTTTACCTTAGGGTTGTTTTGCCTACTGAAGGTACCTAACCACCCTGCCAACGGGCTATTTCCCACTAAATGTGCATCAACAGGCTATTTTTCCCACTGATGCGGCCCAACAGGCTATTTTGTCCACCAAAGGTGAGCCAACGGGTTATTTTTCCCACCAAAGGTACCCAATGAGCTATTTTCCCATCGAAGGTGCCTAGCGACCTTGCCAATGTGTTGTTTTTCCCACTGAAGGTATCTAGCGGCTGTGACAATATGTTGTTTCTCGCACTGAGTGTGCCTAGAGATCATGCAAACGGGCTATATTTTGCACCAAAGGTGTGCGAACAGGCTATTTTTCCCACCAAAGGTTAGTAATAGATTGTTTTCCCTCTGAAGGTGCCTAAGGACCCTAGCAATAGGTTGTTTTGCCCATTGAAGGTATGCCAACGGGTTGTTTTTCCTACCGTATGTCCCAATGGATTGTTTTTTCCACTAAAGGTGCGTAGCGAACCTACCAACAAGTTGTTTTGCGCACTGAAGGTGTGCCAAAGGGCTGTTTTGCCCATTAAAGGTGCGTAGCGACCCTGCCAAGGGGCTATTTTTTCCACCAAAGGCCTACCAATGGGCTATTTTGTCAATTGAAGATGCCCAACGAGCTGTTTTGACCATTGAAGATGCACCAACGAGCTATTTTTCCCACTGAAGGTGCCCAACAGGCTGCTTTTCCAACCAAAGGTGTGCCAATTGGCTATTTTTGCCACCAAAGGTGCCCAACTAATTGTTTTCCCACTGAAGGTGCTAGTGATCTTGCCAACGGGCTGTTTTGCCCACGAAAGGTGCCTAGGGAACTTGCTAGCGGTCTATTTTCCCACTGAAGGTCTGCTAACGTGCTGCTTTGCCAACTGAAGGTGCCCAATGGATTGTTTTGTCTACCAAAGTTGCCTAAAAGGTTGCTTTCCCATTGAAAGTGCCTAGCAACCCTGATAACAAGTTGTTTTCCCCACCGAAGGTGTGCATTTTCCCACCAAAGGTGCTTAGCGGGCTATTTTTCCAACCGAAGGTGTGTAGTGACCATACCGATGGGCTGTTTTGCCCACTGAAGGTGCCTAGCCAACCTGCCAATAGGCTGTTTTCCCACCGGAGGTGCTTACCAACCCTACCAATGGGTTGTTCTCCCAAGGAAGATGCTTAGCGACTATGCCTACGGGCTGTTTTGCCAACTGAAGGTGCATGGTAACCCTCCCAACCGGTTGTTTTCCCACTGAAGGTGCCTAGCAACCTTACTGATGGGCTGTTTTTTGACCAAGGGCCTACCAATGGGCTGTTTTGTCAACTTAAGGTGCCCAATTGGCTATTTTCCCATCGAAGGAACCTACTGACCATGCCAATGGGCTGTTTTGCCCATAGAAGGTGTGCCAATAGGTTGTTTTTCCCACCAAAGGTGCCTAACGGGCTGTTTTTTCCACCGAAAGTGCCCAGTAATCGTGCCAAAGGGCTTTTTTTCCGAATGAAGGTGTGCCAACAAATTGTTTTGCCCACTGAAGGTGCCTAGCCACCCTGCCAATGGGCTGTTTTCCCACTAAAGGTGCTTAACGACCCTACCAACGAGTTGTTTTTCCCACTAAAGGTACATAGTGACTATGCCAACATGTTGTTTTTCCTACTGAAGATGCCTAACAAACATCCAAACGGGCTGTTTTACCCACCAAAGCTGTGCCAATATGCTATTTTGCCCACTGAAGCTGTGCCAAAGTGTTGTTTTGCCCACTGAAGGTACATAGCGACTCTGCTAACGGGCTATTTTTCTCACTGAAGGTCTACCAACGAGCTGTTTTATCAACCAAAGGTACCCAATGGGCTGGTTTGACCACTGAAGCTGTACCAATAGGTTGTTTTTCCCACCAAAGGTGCCCAACGGGCTGCTTTGTCCACCAAAGGCATGCCAACTGGTTGTTTTTGCCACCAAAGATGCCCAACGTGTTGTTTTCCCACCAAAAGTGCCTAGTGAAGTTCCCAAAGGGCTGTTTGCCCACCGAAGGTATGCCAACAGTCTATTTTGCCCATTGAAGGTGCCTAGCGACCCTGCCAACGGGCTATTTTCCTACTGAACGTGCCTAGTGACCTTACTGACGGGCTGTTTTTCCCACCAAAGGTCTACTAATGGGTTGTTTTGCCAATCGAAGGTGCCTAATGGGCTATTTTATCTACCAAAGGTGTGCCAACAGGCTGTCTTTCCCACCAAAGGAACCCAATAGGTTGTTTTCCCAAAAGGTGCTTAGTGACCCTTGCAACGGGCTATTTTGCGCACTGAAGGTGAGCAAACTGGCTGTTTTTCCCACCAAAGGTGCGTAGCGACCATGCCAATGGGTTGTTTTGCCTATTGAAGATGTGCCTATAGGATGTTTTGCCCATTGTAGGAGCCCAAAAGGTTGTTTTCCCACTAAAGGTGCCTATCGACCTTACCAACGAGGGGTTTTGCCCACCAATAGTGTGCCAATGGGCTGTATTTTCCACCAAAGGAGCCCAATGGGTTGTTTCTCCCACTGAAGGTATGTACGACCGTGCCAATAGGTTGTTTTACCACTGAAGGTGCTTAGTGATCATGGCAATATGCTGTTTTGTTCATTGAAGGTATGCCTACGGGCTGTTTTGCCTATCGAAGGTGCTTAGTGATCCCCCCAATGGGTTGTTTTTGCACTGAAGGTGCCTAAAGACCTTATCGACGAGCTATTTTTCCCACCGAAGGTCTACTAACGGGTTGTTTTGCCAATTGAAGGTGCCCAACGGGATGTGTTTGCCAACTGAAGGTGCACCAGTAGGCTGTTTTTCCTACCAAAGATGCCTAATTGGCTATTTTCCCATCAAAGGTGACAAGCGACCCTGCTAACTGGCTGTTTTGCCCACCGAAGGTGTACCAATAGGTTGTTTTCCCACCAAAGGTGGCCAACGGGCTATTTCTCCCACTGAAGGTGCCTAGCAATTGTGCCAATGGGCTATTTTCCCTAACAAAGGTGTGCCAACGGGCTGTTTTGCCCACTAAAGGTGCCTAGCGACCTTGCTAATGGGTTGTTTTCTCAATGAAGGGGCTTAGCAACTGCCGACGGGTTGTTTGTCCCACTGAAGGTACGTAGCAACTGTGCAATGTGTTGTTTTTCCCACCGAAGCTGCCTAGCGACTATACAAACAGGTTGTTTTTCCCACCGACGTTTTGCCCACCGACGATGTGCCAACAGACTGTTTTTCTCACCAAAGATGCCCAACAAGCTGTTTTCCCACCGAGAGTACCTAGCCACTGTGCCAATGTGTTGTTTTTCCCACCGAAAGTGCCCAACATGCTATTTTCCCACTAAAGATGCCTAGCGACCCTGCCAAGGTTATGCATTACACACTGAAGGTGTGCCAATGAGCTATTTTTCTAATCGAAGGTGCCTAGCGACCTACCAACAGGCTGTTTTATCCACTAAAGGTGCCTGGCGGCCGTGCCAATGGGTTGTTTTCCCACCGAAGGTGCTAAGCGACCTCATAAATGGACTATTTTTCACATCGAAAGTGCCTAACGACCATTCCAACTTGATGTTTTTCTCACCGATGGTGTGCAACTGGGCTATTTTTCCTACTGAAGGTGCCTATTGATCATGGCCACGAGTTGTTTCTCCTACCAAATGTGTACCAACGAGCTGTTTTTTGCACCAACAGTACCAACGGGCTATTTTCCCACTAAAGGTGCCTAGCAACCCTACCAACAGGTTATTTTGCCCACCGAAGGTGTGCCAACAGGCTATTTTTCCCACCGAAGGTTCCAACAGGTTGTCTTCCAAATGAAGGTGCCTAGTGACCGCGCCAATGGGCTGTTTTCCCCACCGAAGGTGTATAGTGACCCTGCCAACAATATGTTCTCCACTAAAGGTGACTAGCGACCCTACCGATGGGCTATTTTTCCCACCAATGGGCTGTTTTGACTACTGAAGGTGCCCAATAGGTTGATTTCCCACTGAAGGTGCCTAGTGATGTTGTCAACGAGCTACTTTGCCCACCGAAGATGCGCCAACGAGCTGTTTTTCCCACTGAAGTTCCCAACGGGCTGTTATTGCCACCAAAGGTGCCTAGCAATCGTGCCAATCGGTTGTTTTGCCCACCAAAAGTGTACCAATAGGTTGTTTTGCCCATTGACTTACCTAGCGCCCTACCATTGAAGGTGCGCCAATGGGTTGTTTTGGCCACTTAAGGTGCCCAATGGGCTATTTTGCCTACCAAAATTGTGTCAACTGGCTATTCTTCCCACCAAAGGTACCCAACAGGCTGTTTTCGCATCAAAAGTGCCTAGCTACCCTAGCAATGGGCTATTTTGCCCACTGAAGGGTTGCCAATGGGTTGTTTTTCCTACTAAAGGTGCCTAGAGGGCTATTTTTCCTGCCGAAGGTGTTTAGCAACTATGTCAATGGGTTGTTTTGCTGACCGAAGGTGTGTCTACGAGATGTTTTTCCCACTGAAAGTTCCTATCCACTATGCCAACATGTTGTTTTTCCACCGAAGGTGCTTAGCGACCCTACCAATTGGTTGTTTTGCCCGTCGAAGGTGCCTAGCGACTAGGTTAATGGGCAGTTTTGCCCTCTATAGGTGCCCAACGAGCTATTCTTACCCTTCATAGTGCCTAACGACCTTACCGACGAGTAGTTTTGCCTACCGAAGGTGTGCCAATAGGCTTTTTCGCCTATTATAGGTGCTCAACGAGCTATTTTTCCCTCCTAAGGTGCCTAGCGATCGTGCCATTGAGTTATTTTTCCCGCCGAATGTGTGCAAACCGATTATTTTTCCCACTAAAGGTGCATAGCGATCGTGTCAACGGGCTATTTTGCCTACTGAAGGTGTACCAACGGGCTGTTTTTCCCACCAAAGGTACCCAACGGATAGTTTTTCCCACCTAACGTGCCAACCGATTATGCCGACTGGGTATTTTACCCACTGAAGGTGTAGAGCGACTCTACCAACGGGTTGTTTTCCCATTGAAGTTGCCTAGAGATCAAGCCAATGGGCTATTTTTCCTACCAAAGGTGTGCCAAAGGGCTTTTTTTCCCACCAAAGATGTACAACGGGCTGTTTTGCCCATCAAAGGTGTGCCAATGGATTGTTTTGCCCTATCAAGGTGCCTAGCGACCCTGCCAATAGGATGTTTTCCCACTGAAGGTGCCTAACGACCCTGCCAACGGGTTGTTTTTCACTAAAGGTGCATAGAAACCCTATCGACGAGGTATTTTTCCCACTGAAGTTTTCCCACCGGGTTGTTTTGAAGGTGCCCAACGGGCTATTTTGCCCGCTGAAGGTGCGCCAACAGGTGTTTTTCCCACCGAAGGTGCAAAACAAGCTGAGTGCCCAACGGACTGTTTTTCCCACCAAAGGTGCCCAACGTGCTGTTTTTCCCACTGAAGGTGCTTAGCGACCATGCCAATTAGTTGCTCTGCTTATCGAAGGGGTGCCTAAAGGTTGTTTTGCCTACTGAAGGTGCCTAGCCACCCTACCAATAGGCTATTTTCCCACCGAAGGTGCCTAGCGACCTTGTCAATGGGCTACTTTTCCCACTGAAGGTGCCTAGTGACCCTACCAATGGGAATTTTTTCCCACTGAAGGTGCCTAATAGGTTGCTTTTCCCACCAATGGTGCACACTGATCTTGCCAACGAGCTATTTTGCCTACCGAAGGGCTGTTTTGCCCACGGTCTTTTTTTCTCATTGAAGGCACCCAACGGGCTATTTTCCCCTTCTAGGGTGCCGAGCAACCTTGCCAACGAGTTGTTTTGCATGCTAAATGTGCGCCAATAGGTTGTTTTTCCCATTGAAGCTGCCTGGCGATCATACTATGGGCTGTTTTGCCCACTGAAGGTGAGCCAACGGGCTGTTTTCCCCATGATAGTGCCTAACGGACTATTTTTCCCACCTAAGATGGCTAGTGACTATGCCAATGGGGAATTTTACCCACCGAAGGTGCCGAAGGACCCTGCCAATGGGCTGTTTCTACCAACAAAGTTGCCTAGCGGTCGAGCCAACTGGCTGTTTTACCCACCAATGGCACACCAATAGGCTATTTTTCCCACCAAAGTTGCACTGCGGGCTGTTTTTCCTATAGAAGATTCCTGGCGATCGTGCCAATGGGCTATTTTACCCATCGAAGGTGTGCCAAAGGACTGTTTTGCCCACAAAAGGTGCCTAGCGACCTTGCCAATAGGCTGTTTTCCCATTAAAGGTGCCTAGCGACCCTACCGATTAGTTGTTTTTCTTACTAAAGTTACCTAGCAACTGTGCTAATGTCCTGTTTTTCTCACCGAAGGTGCCTAGCGTTAGAGCAAACTGGCTGTTTTGCTCGCCAAAGGTGTGCCAACGAGCTATTTTGCCTACAAAAGTTATGCAAACAAGATATTTTTTCCATCGAAGATACCCAACGAACTGTTTTCCCACTAAAGGTGCCTAGCCACCTTGTCAACGAGTTATTTTTCCTACCAAAGGTGCCCAAAGGGCTGTTGATTTTCCCACTAAAGGGGCCTAAAGGGTTGTTTTCCTACCAAGGGTGCCTAGCAACCCAGCAAATGAGCTATTTTGCCCATCGAAGGTCTGCCAATGCACTATTTTTCCCATCGAAAGTACCTAACTGATTGTTTCTCCCATAGAATGTACCTAACAATCGTCCCAATCAACTATTTTGTCCACCGAAGGTGTGCCAACGAGCTTTTTTGCCCATGGAAGGTGCACACTGAGCTGTTTTTCCCTCCTAAGTTGCCTAGAGACCGTGCTAATAAGTTGTTTTGCCCACAAAATGTTTGTCAATAGGCTGTTTTTACTAAAGATGCCTAGCAATCGTGGCAACGTGCTGTTTTGCCCACCAAAGGTGTGCCAATGGGTTGTTTTTCCCATTGAAGGTGCCCACCTAACTATTTTTCCCACCTAAGGTGCCTAGCGATCGTGCCAACGGGGTATTTTACTTACCGAATGTGTGCCAACACACTAAAGTTGCCTAGTGATCATGCCAATGGGCTGTTTTGCCTACCGAAGGTGCCCAACGGGCTATTTGCCAACTGAAGGTGCCCAACGGGCTATTTGCCAACTGAAGGTGCCCAACGGGCTATTTTCTCACTACAGGACCCTTGCGATTGTGCAAACGGGTTGTTTTGCCCATCAAAATTTCGTAGCGATCGTGCCAAGGGATTGTTTTTCCCATCAAAGGTGTGCCAACTAGCTGTTTTACTCACCGAATATGTGCTAACGAGCTGTTTTGCCTACCAAAGGTGAGCAAACGGGTTGTTTTTGCAGCCGATGGTGCCCAACAGGTCGTTTCGTCGACCATGCCAACAGGCTGTTTTACTGAACAAATGTGGGCCAATGGGCTATTTAGCCCACCGAAGGTATGCCAATGGGCTGCTTTGCCTACCAAAGGTGTGCTAAATAGTCGTTTTGTCTAATGAAGATGTGCCAACGGGTTGTTTTTCCCACCGAAGGTGCCCAACGAGATGTTTTGTCCGCCAAAGTTGTGACAATGGGTTGTTTTCCCACCAAAGGTGCCTAATGGGTTGTTTTCCCACCGAAGTTGCCTAACGATCCAACTAACGGGCTATTTTACCCACTGAAAGTGTGCCAATGGGCTGTTTTTCCCACCAAAGGTGCCCAACTAGCTATTTTTCTTTCAGAAGGTGCCTAGCGACAGTGCCAATGGGCTATTTTATCGAACGAAGGTGTGCCAACTGGCTATTTTCCAACTAAAGGTGCATAGAGACCCTACCAATGGGCTATTTTTCCCACCAAAGGTGCTAGGTGATCGTGCCAATGTACTGTTTTTCCTACCGAAGGGGCCTTGTAACCATGCAAACGGGTTATTTCACCCACCAAAGGTGTGCTAATGGGCTACTTTGCCTATCAAAAGTGTGCGAACGAGTTGTTTTCCCATCGAAAGTTCCTACCCACTATGCCAACGTACTATTTTTGCCACCAAAGGTGCCTAGCAACACTACCAACGGGCTATTTTCCCACTTAAGGTGCCTAGCATCCCTATCGATAGGCTATTTTTCCCACCGAAGGTGCCTAGCTATCATGCAAATGGGCTGTATTACCCACCAAAGGTGTGCTAACGAGCTGTTCTGCCAACCAAAGGTGTGAGAATGAGTTATTTTTCCCACTAAAGATACCCTATAGGCTGGTTTCCCACCGAAGGTGCATAGCCACCTTGCCAACAAGCTATTTTTCCTACCGAAGGTGCCAAACGGGTTGTTTTCACACTAAAGGTGCTTAGCGACCCTGCCAACGAGCTGCTTTGCCAACCAAAGGTGTGCCACGGGCTATTTTTCCCACTGAAAGTGCTTAGCAACCATGTCAATGAGTTATTTTTCCCACTGAAGGTGCCTAGCGACTATGCTAGCAGGCTATTCTCCCACTAAAGGTGCCTAGTGACTGTGCCAGCAAGCTATTTTCCTACTGAAAGTGCCTGGAGACCATGCCAACATGTTGTTTTTCCCTTTGAAGTTGTGCTAATGGGTTGTTTTTCACACTAAAAGTGCCCAACGAACTATTTTTCCCACCTAAGGTGCCTAGCAACCCTGCCAACGAGGTATTTTGTGCAGTGAAGGCATGCCAACGAGCTGTTTTCCTACTAAAAGTGCCCAATGAACAGTTTTTCCCATCTAAAGTGCCTAGTGATTGTGCCAACGGGCTGTTTTGCCCACTGAAGGTGTGCCAATGGGTTGTTCTTCTTATCAAAAGTGCCCAATGGGTTGTTTTTCCCACCTAACCTGCCTAGCAACCATGCCAACAGGGTATTTGGCCCATCGAAGGTACCTAGCGACCCTGCCAATGAGCCGTTTTGGCCGCTAAAGGTGCCCAATGAGCTTCTTTTCCCGCCAAAGGTGCATAGTGGCCTTGGCAACGGGCTATTTTGCCCACTAAAGGTGCCCAACGGGCTATTTTTCCAACCAAAATTGCTTAGCGACTATGCCAACAGGTTATTTTGCCCACCAAAGGTGTCCCAACGGGCTTTTTTGCATTGAAGGTGCCCAAAGAGCTATTTTTCCCTCCAAAGGTGCCTAGCGATTGTGTAAATGGGCTATTTGGCCAACCGAAGTAATGCCAATGGGCAATTTTTTCCTCACCAAAGGCGCCCAACAGATTGTTTTTCCTACCGATTGTGTCTAGCGATTGTACCAACGGGTTATTTTACCCACCGAATGTGTGCCAACGGTTGTTTTGCCTACTGAAGGTGAGCGAACAGGCCGTTTTTTCAGCTATGGGGCCCAACGGGTTGTTTTGCCCATCAAAGGTGTGCCAACGAGTTGTTTTACACATCAAAGATGTGCCAGTGGGATGTTTTTCCCATTGAAAGTGCTTAGCGATCATGCCAACGGTTTGTTTTTCCCACGAAAGGTGTGCCAACAGGCTATTTTGCCCACCGAATGTGTGCCAACGTGTTATTTGGCCCACCAAAGTTATGCCAAAGAGGGTATTTTATCTACTGAAGGTGTGCTAACTGGCTATTTTGCCTAGTGAAGGTGTGCCAATGGGCTGTTCCCCC
>JAOQMS010043270.1:0-12103 GCA_027563885.1 Erythroxylum longipes
TCTCTTGAGTACGTGCTTGGACCTCTGATGAGACCTTGGTTCCTTGGCTTGAGCAATAGCCCCATTGTTGTCACAGTGCAACAATATTAGGTCTACTATGCTAGGAACCACTCTAAGTTCCTTGATGAACTTCTTGATCCAAATAACTTATTTTGCCGCTTTCGCAGCTGCAATGTACTCTGACTCGGTCCTCGAATCTGCATTTGTCTCTTGTTTGTAACTCTTCTAACTAACTGCTCCACCATTCAGTGTGAAAACATAACCTAACTGGGATTTGGAGTCATCCTGGTCAGATTGAAAACTGGGATCTATATACCCGCTCACTACGAGATCTCCATTTCCATATATTAAGATACATTCTTAGTCCTTCTTAAGTACTTTAGGATATTCTTAACAGCCACCCAGTGACCCTCACCAGGATCCGATTGGTATCTGCTCGTAACATTTAGAGCATACGATATATCAGGTCTTGTACATAACATAGCATACATGATTGTTCCTACTGCTGAAGCATAGGGGATCATACTCATGTGAGTCCTCTCATTTTGCGTCTTAGGACACATAGATTTCGAGAGTTTTATCCCATGAGTTATAGGAAGAAACCCTCTCTTGGACTGCTCTATGCTAAACCTATTTAGCACTTTGTCTATGTACTTTTACTGTGAAAGACCTAGCAACTTCCTTGATCTATCTCTATAGATCTTTTTTCCCAATATGTAAGTTGCTTCTCCAAGGTCTTTCATGGAAAAATTCCGGGACAACCAAACTTTGACTGATTGCAAACTTGAGACATCATTTTTTATTAGTAATATGTCATCCACATATAACACAAGGAATATGATAGCACTCCCACTAACCTTCTTGTACATACAAGGTTCATTAGGATTTTGTGAGAAACCAAACTCTTTGATTATCTCATCAATCGGATGTTCCAACTCCTAAATGCTTGCTTCAATCCATAAATGAAAATTTGAAGCTTGCATACCTTTCTGCCATCTCTGGATATGAAGCCCTTATGTATCATATATGCATTCTTAGCTAGGTTTCCATTTAGGAAAGCTGTCTTCACATCCATCTACCATATTTCATAATCATAATAAGAAACAATGGCTAGGAGTGTTCTAATGGATTTAAGCATAGCTACGGGGCTAAAGGTCTTGTCATAGTCAACTCCTTGTCTTTGACGATAACCTTTAGTGACTAGCCTCGCTTTATAGGTAATCACATTACCTTTCATGTCGATTTTCTTCTTGAAAATCCACTTGCACCCTATGGGTTTTAACCCTTCAAGTGGGTCAACCAAAGTCCATACTTGGTTTTCATACATGGAATCTATTTCAGAATTCATGGCTTGAAGCCATTTTTCAGATTCTAAACTCTTTAGAGCCTCTTCATAGGTTGTAGGCTCATTGTCCTTTATGAGCAATACGTCATTTTGTTTGCTTACGAGAAATCTATATCTCTCTGGAAAATTACGTATCCTATTTAACTTACGAACATTTTGTGTGTTAGAAGGTTCAACTGTTGTCTCATCTCTATGAACAACAATTTTGGGTTCAGGCAATTGATTTGCGTCTGTTTAAGCATCAAAAACTTCATCAAGTTCAATTTTGCTTCCACTGTCTTCTCTTAGAAGAAACTCTTTCTCTAAAAAGACAGCATGCTTTGACACAAACACCTTTCGCTCTAAAGCATTATAGAACTGATATCCAATCGTTTCTTTAGGATATCTTATAAACAGACATTTATCAGACTGCACTTCAAGCCTGCCTGATTGAATCCGCTTCACATAAGCCGAACAACACCAAACTCTAATGTAAGAAAGATAGGGCCTTTTGTTAGTCCATATCTCATATGGAGTAACTTCAACTGCCTTTGAAGGGACTCTGTTTGTCACATAAACAGTAGTATCGAGTTCATAACCCCAAAAGGATTTCGGTAGATCTGCTAAGGCCATCATTGACCTTACCATGTCTGACAAGGTTCGGTTTTTCCTTTCAGCCACACTATTATGTTGTGATGTATAAGGTGGAGTCCACTGGGATACTATCCCATTATCTTCTAGATAAGATAGAAATTCCTCGTAAGTATTCACCACCTTGATCTGATCGAAGTGTCTTAATACTTCTACTGAGTTATTTCTCTACTTCATGTCTAAATTGTTTAAACATTTCAAATGCTTCAGAATTGTATCTCATTAGATACACATACCTATATCGTGAATAATCATCGATAAAAGTAATGAAGTACACAAAACCACCTCTGGCACGAATGGACATCGGACCACATACATTAGAATGTATTAGGTCTAATAACCTATTCATTCATTCACCTTTTCCTTTAAAAGGTAATTTATTCATCTTGCCTAACAAGCAAGATTCATATGTGTCATATGATTCATAGTCAAATGACCTAAGCTACCATTCTTGTTTAGCTTAATCTTACGTTTCTCACTTATATGGCCAAGTCAACAATGCCATAAGTAAGATGATTTTAGGTTATCTTGTTTTTATCTTTTATTGTCATTGATATTTAAGATTGGATTGGAGATATCTAATATGTAAATTCCATTGCATAATGTAGTAGTACCATACAACATTTCATTTAACTTAATTGAACAACCATTGCTTGAAAAAGTTAAATAAAATCCCGCTTTATTAAGACATGAAACAGATACAATGTTTTTAGTCACAACTGGTATATAATAGCAATTTTCCAAAATTAACTTTAGTCCACTAGGAAGATACAGAACATATGTTCCTATAGCTAATGCAGCAACTTTTGCTCCATTTCCCACACGTAGGTCCATCTCTCCCTTCTTGAGTGGTCTACTATCCCTGAGACCCTGTATATCAACACATATATGTGAGCCACATCCGGTATCTAATACCCAAATGTTATGATTAGAAATAGTATTAACCTCAATGACAAATATCTTACCTGAAGTAGATATTGGGCCATCTAATACCTTCTTCTGCTTCAGTGACTTCAGATAAGCTTTGCAGTTCCTCTTCCAATGTCCTTCCTTGTTGCAATGGAAACATATCCCATTCGGTGTTGTTTCCTTTACCTTCTTCTTGGCTACATCTCCCACTAGCCTCTCAGACTTCTTCTTCTTCTTTTGGTTCTTCTTTTGAGAACCAGAAGCAAAGTCCACTAGCATCACAGCCTTACTATCCTTCTTGACAGTTTGCTTAGCTTTTTTGAGCAGATTAATCAGCTCAGGTATCATCATAGATATTTGGTTCATCCGATAGTTAAGCACAAACTGTGAATAACTATCGGTTAAACTAGTCAGAATTAAGTCTATACTTAATTCATGATCCATAATGAAACCCAAATTGCCTAACCTCTCAATATATCCATTCATCTTCAGTGCATATTGCACTGGAGATTATCCCTCAGCCATCTTAGAACAGAAAAGCAACCTCGAGGTCTCGAACCTTTCAGACTGAGCTTGCTCATCAAATAGTTCCCTCAGATGGTAGACTACGGTATGAGCATCTATAGCCTCATGTTGCTTTTGCCGTTCTGGTGACATAGAGGCCAGCATTATACAGCTAGCCAACTCACTATCATCCAGTAGCTTCTTGTAAACTTTCTTATCTTCATCAGATGCATCGGCAGCAGGGGGATCGGGAAGTGGTTCATCTAGGGCATATCCTAGTTTTTCAGATTTGAGAACAATTCTCAAATTTTGTAGCCAATCTAAGAAGTTGGGTCTCGTGAGTTTGTTGGAATCTAGTAGGGAGCATAGGTTCACACTAGAAGCATCTTACGATTCGATAACCTAGAAGAACGAGAGAAAGTGTTAGAATGTACACTTAATGCATATTTATAAGGACTTTAATAACATACATCATAGGTCCCATTATTCTTATTCAAATCCATAGCCCTCATTACGAATTCTAGAAAACTATACAGAAAACTTATAGTTTTCTTAATGGGTCGATATCCGATATCACCAAGAATGACCTTGGATTTGCCTAACGAGCCACCTTAGGTCATTCGGTAGGTATCATTCATACCAATTGCATTCAATTATGCAACTATCGACTTGTTCCATCAACTATTGATTTAGCACACTCATTGGGTTATCAACTCTTAATTTATATACATCCCATGAATATAACCTAACTTCGCCTCTATCCATGTTGACCTTGGGTTTACCCAATAAATCAACGCTTCCAGTTAGGACCAACCCATTAATCCAGAAATCTAATTTCCATGGTTTGAACATATTCGAGTAGAGAGAGCTTGGGTTTGCCCAACAACCCAACTCTAAAAGAACTCCAGTTCTTGCCATATCAATGGAAGACGTAAGTTCTAATATTTTGGTTGAGGGATTTGTCCTTTGATCTCATCAATACTTGAATGATCTTGATTATGTATATCATATATACATTTAGATTATGAATAACTCAATTGAATTGAGCCTATGTCCATAACTACCCTTAAAATGCATCTAATGCATGTATCACACAAAGAAGGTTTAAATTTAGGTTGTGACTTGACTATGTATCTAAAGTTCATGATTCGATTTAACTCTTGAACCTAATGGGGTACTAGTGTTAGTTTTGGCTAATCCGAATTATGAAAGTGATTCGATTAGGAACCCTAAAATTCAATTATTTTAATGTCCATATTAAACACTTCAATCCTAGTTTATATGCCTTTATCTAGTCACACTAGAAATGCTATGCTCTACTTAGATTAATTCTAAATTAATCCCTAGGGTTTCCAAAATTCCCGTACACCAATTAGTCCTCTATAATATCCCTATGTCATCTCAAATTTATCTAAACAATTTTGGCACTAGCCAAAATTATCTTGATGGCCAAAATCGTCAAGATAAATAAGTCAACCTACTAGACACTAAAGAGACCGATTCGATGTTTGGAAAATTTTTGGAACCCTAATTTCAAGCATATGCATTAAACATGTTATTTTCATCAAAATAATGCATTTCTTATCACATAAGAACCTTTTTTAATTTTCATAACCGAAATACATACATTATAAGTCATTAAGTAAGTCAACTCCAACTTTCAAAAAGTTGACCTTTGTTGACTTTGACTTTATTTATTAATTGAATCAAATTCAATTAATTCTGGAAAAATTTCAGAGTCTTATACACATTCTAAATGTGTCTAATAATGAATTACAAAAACTAATTCCTAGGATTTATTTATTAAAAATTGGAATAAGCCAACACATCATATGTGTATGACACTTGTCACATTACTTCTAACACTAGACAAACATTCCATCATGCATGCATAAGATAACCACTTTAACAACAAGTGTCATGCATCTCATACAGGTGGAAACATCTCATCTTGCATGTACATGCATAAAATTTATAAAAACAATTTTTTAAAAAAATTAATATGAATTTTTCATGTATGCATGTTCATCACATTTCCAGAATTTCTAGAACTTTATACATACATCAAGCTGAAACTAAATTTGTAATAAATAGAAAATGACAATCAATTGTATTTTTTTTTACAAAAAACATAATATAACATCTTATAAACATTTTAGTGAAAGAAAAAAAGAAAATTTTTTTTCTAGAATTAATACGAAATTTTCAAAGTCAGCACACGCAATCAGTTTTCCAAAAAATCCCAGGAATTAACATATGAACAGTCTGGATATAAATTCGAAATAAAATAGCAAATGACATTCAATTGCAATATCCTTTTGCAGAAACATAATATAACATCTTATAAACATTTTTGAGAAAGTAAAACAAAAATTTTTTTTCTAAAATTTGCACGAATTTTTCCAAAACAACATGCAAGTCAGTCACAACCCAACAAACACTTTGCACATGTTCAATACATCATCAATTACATGAAAAAACAAGCTTTGATACCACTGTTGGGTTTGCCATGGTTGTATGCATCACATGCATGCAAATTTAGCGGAAGTGTCAGAATGGCAACCCAAAAATAACAGAATCTCACATGCATGTAAGGATATGTAAAGAACATGAAATAACAAAACTTTTTATCTTGTGTATCTCCTCCTTTCTTGTTTCTTCTCCTTGTTTTCATTATTGCAAACTCCAAACCCTTCCTTGATCACCTAAGAACATGCAAAGAAGGAAGATTAAACAATGTGTAAGGGTTTTAGAACACCAAACTTGATGAATTCAAGTAGATGTTCAATATGATAGAAGATAGATCAAGGTTATCTTACATGTATGTTGATTTATACAAAATTTGCATAAATTGCATGAAGATAACTCAAGAACTCTTCTCACTCTTTCTAAAACACTTCTAGAACCGTTTCTTTATCACTTAAGTGTGTAAGAAGTGAAAGTAGCTCGTATGCATAAGTGAAGAACTCATTTATATATCATTTTGGGGCCTTTGTCACGATGCTGGCCATGATCGTGGCATATCTCACCTTAGGCCACGATCCTGGCCCTATGATGCTCGATTGTGGCCTGCTTAAAATAGGTCATACATACTTGTTTTTCATCCGATCTTTTATGCGTGTGACCCTTAGGTTCCCGGCTATTTTAGGCACTTGAATTAACTCTTAATTCAAACACATCGTGATGCCTATTTACTGGAATATAAGTGGATTAACACACAAACTCTTTAATAGTTAATTATCCAACTTATGAACTTTTCCATAGCAAATTACTGTGCAATTCTCCCTTTCATTATACTATACCCCACTTGGTTCAGAGTATAGGATATGTGTCAACTCCCACTAGACTGACTACGTCACATCTAGTCCAAGTGATGTTAGTTCTTGTTCTGGGATCTCATTACTCATATGTGTCATTGAAGACCTACTTCATGACAAATATCTGCTCTGGCCAGAGACTCCCGAGTAATGAGCCCAACAAGAGGCCATGGGTATCATCTCCTTCTTTTAGGAGTGGTTAAGCCTTTATTGGCTACCTAATTGCCTTCGAACATAAATAGATGTACCCAATCACCACCGTAAGAGTGACCTCGTCATGAGGTAACAAGGAATGGTATCAAAGCATAGGATTTATATCCAAGATATCCTTGAATACCTCAAGTCTAAGGATATTTGCACCATTGCTATGATTAGATTAATCATTGACATTCGATAGATCATCTATATGATAATCTCATAGCAGGTCATCCGATGTACTTACTACCCTTAGTAAGCATCCACATATTAACTCTAAACATCTCATGCTTACAGTTTATGAGATCTACTGCTTGATCAAATCAAGGAGTATAATATGTGCTAGTCTTTCCGGATTAATAATGTCCTGTCTTATTAATCCTATGACTAGGGATTATTTAGATACTAACATAATTGCACATGATAGAAATCTTATTATCATGATCTCACCTTCATACTATGTTTTGTATCATGGACTTCATTAATTCGATTTAAGATCAATATCAATATATATATATATATAAATAAATATCAAATCAATGAAAAAATGCCTATTGTTTTATTAATCAAAATAAAGTTTGTACAAAAGTGCTAAAGGTGATTGCCTTTAAAGCACTACTCTAACAGAATATTCATTTTGCATCTATACTTATCTTTGAGTGATGGTGCCAATTGTTGAGTTTGCTTATGTATACTAATAAAAAGTATTCATGACATATGTAGTAACTTAATATTTAAGTTGGCTTAAATCTAAGAGATTGTATGTTTTGATCTGTGTGAAAAATGAAGTAATAGAATTAATTGGTTATACTTATTTTGCTTGAGGACAAGCAAAGATTTAAGTGTGGGGATGTTGATAGTTGTGCATTAGTCTATGTTTTTTTAAGTAATTGGCATGTGTTTCTTGCATAATTGTTGATTATTGTTGTATTTTAGGATTCATTTTGTATGTTTTCATTTAGTTTGATTTTCATTGTTGTTCTTTTATGTTTGATGTTAATTTAGGGTACGAATTGATTATTTTTATGTAGGAAGGAAGATTGAGCAACTTGGAGATTGAGCTAGAGATCAAAGAGGAGAAAAGAAGAGGGAACATTCTGTGGCAAAATCCCACAATCGTGGGACTCATACTAATTCCCACGATCGTGGGAACTATAATCTGAGACATTATATGGGACTTAATTAAACTTAGGGTTTCTGGATTATAAAATATAATTAAGCCTCAATGGAGAAGAAGGGACGAAACCCTCTATATAAAGAGCCTCCTTGAGTGAAGAATACAAGTTTTGAGTCTTGAAAAAGGTAAAGAGTCAAGGATCATCATCAAGATTGGGAAAATAGCACATCAACATCAAGAATTCCAGATTTTGGCAAAAATGAGGAGTTTTCTTATTCAATTTTCTGTCAATTTTATCTCTTCTAATCTTTGTATGATGGAATATTTGAGTGTTGGTGATGTTATGGAGACCACAATTGGTTGATTTGTTTTTAGGGATTACTTTTGAAATATTTTTGTTAAACTCCTATTTTATTAAATTGTCTTTGATAATTGTTGATTTTATTTCTATCTTGCAATAAATTGAGAGAGTGAGTAAGGTTATTTGTGTAGGATTGTACAACGAGAGTTGGCAAACTATAGACTTGCAATCATCGCATTAATTGATTAGTTAGAAGAGAGATCTCGGCTACTGTAATTGATCACCCATGTGATTGCTTAATAACTAGTTAAATTGGTAGAGTGATTGGGTAGGTTGGGAGACCGTTTAATTGACTTCATTTAATTTGATTAGGGACACTTAATCACACGTTGAGAGAGGGTAGTTAATAAATTTGAAAATCTTACGTGAGACATAATTCATTTAATAAAATAGTAGGGAGATAAAATAGGGAGAAAGTAATCTCTAGTCTTTAGATTCTTGAATTCTAATTTCCTGCACTTTGGTGTTGTCTATTGCTTTTTGTTAGTCTTTCAATTTTAATTTAATTTTCTATATTATTTGCATTAAACAATTTCGTTTCTTAAACAAAGTTTGATCTAAATTAAATGGTGTCTGGACATCAATCCCTATGGGATCGATATCTATTTTTTAACTACAAGTCACGACCTGTATGCTTGCAGTTTTTAAGCATAAAACGAGTAGATTGTTTTGTATAAATTACACTTAACAAGCTTTAAAATTGACATTGCCTCTGGTGATGCCAATACTGCTACCAACGAGTCTATATTTCTTCAGATATATATGGTGGTTGTACACCATTCTTGTGTAACGAAGCAAGAACATTTCTATAATTTGTACGGGCTTGCCTCTCCTATACATTATAAATTACAGCATCAAATTTTGAATCCTAAAAAAAAATTTCTGAAAAAAAAGAAAAACATACTTTAAGTACTTATAAATGACAATATTTATCTAATTAATGTATAAAATTATATAAAATAAAAAATATTAAAGAATATATTTTGTGTACCTTAAACTCTTGATAATAAAAATCATTTGTCACCTGAGAGACGTTCTTCCATATATAACCCTCAAGATCTATCTTTTCTTTGAGTTTGGATGAGATATTTCTTGAGTATGTTCTAAACAGAACCAACCTAATATATAAGCTATTTTAGATAATTTTCAATTAAAACCTATAACTTCAGTATAAACCTATGGTATTATCATGTATTACAAAATTTTTAGAATTTTACTTACAAATTGTTAACAATTATGACATAAGTTCTTCCATCAACTCCTTAGCTTATGGTTAGAGTTCACCTCCTTCATCCGCAACGTTTACCCCTGATATCTCTGTCGATATAAGGGTGGTAAATGGTGTAGCTGGGCTGCTGGATGCTATAGCAGTAGGTACAGAAGGTGATGCCTCATATGGATGTGCAGTAGCTGGACGTATAACACCTAATTATGTAGCATCTGCAGAATGTGATGCTTCACCTGGAGTAGCATTGGCTCCTTGAATTCGTGGTAATCTTTACCTTGGTTGCATCATATCCTGTTTTCTTTCTAGTGGCATATTTTTAACCTAAAATTCACAGGTTTTTAACTTATATACCATCCTAGGGGTTTATTATGCAAAGAATTGTCATGTCAATTATACGTGAATTTCTTATGTTAATACTAAGTTTAAATTCATCACATTGAAGTTCAAGTCTTTATGTTTGAATTCATCACGTACAAGTTGATTTCCAAAGTTTGATTTTAAACAAGAACTATGGTATGTAGCATTATTTACACCTGTGAATCGAGAAAGGGACTTCTCGTTGTGACTCTAGGCTCGTGGAATTTTTCACCAATAAGCCTCATGGGAGCTACATCACGGGTTTCCAGCCTATATACTATCCTAGGGGTTTATTATTCCTGAATCATCTATAATTATACAAACTAATTCGACATGCAGTAAATATTTATGTAATTCATACATCTAGCCATAAATCATTCTAACAATATTTCAAACAACAATATACAAAACTAAGATAACCATTCTAAAGAACAACACACATTCATATAATCTATTAAGGTAGAACATACAAAATCAAGATAACCACAATTCAATAATGTTGTTTTTAGACAGACTCTATATTTTAACTCATCAATCATTGTTAGAGGTAAAGTCGCAAAGAAAAAAACTAATCACATTATAAACTACTTAGTTGAATGACTTACCTTAATAGACTAACAATCACAAACTATAAAGAAGACAGATGAGGTTAGACAATTATTGACGCTTTTCAACACATAACACACCCTACAAAAAAGATAATAAACAATTAGCCAGTTTTTGATAAGTTTTGAATTGTATTATAGGCAATAGCTTTATACAATAAAACAATTGTATTATAAAAGAATATATGCATAGCCTTATACAAGTTCAATCAAGAGATCTAGGACAAGAGAAACCTTATATACATCTTCTTTTGTACCAATAAATAGGAATCATTTACAACTCAATTATTATCAAGATCACATTATAGCTTAGTTAGAAATTAATAGAATCTTTCTTGATTTTAAAATGCATTATCAGCTTATATCATATTCACACACATATTAATGCACTCAAAACTTATTTCATTATTCTTTAAATCTTTAACATATCTAAAAATCACCTCATAACTAATTTTTTATTTAGTTGTGCTCATCTTTAACTTAAATATTCATAGGAAATACAAACCAATTGTTATAATTAGGGATGACAATGTCAATATGATTGCATATCATTATAATGCAAAAAATAATGAAATAACAATATCATAAAATAAATCAAGTATATGTTATTCTTATTATAAAATTTATCCACTAAATACCAGATTGCAAACTACTTAAATTTCTATTTCTTTTACCCTATAAGTATAGGCCCTCAAAGTTTGACAGATTTCAAAAGGAAAGGAATTTGACACCTCTTGAAATACCTATAAAATGTTAATTGTCAAAATCCTTTTTAACCTTTTAATGCCTAGGGAGTATATTACAAATAGGATCATATAGTTAAGTTCATATTAACATATGCTATACAAAATTCGATTTAATCAATTAGTTATCTTTATGAGTTCAACATTATAGAGGCAAGGAAGTGCACAAGATGAACTAGATTTTACTCAAATTTCAAAATGTTAAAACTGTAAAGAAGTAAATTTAAATCACTATCTTCTTTTACAAATGTCTATATTAAGTACCTCACAAGGTTATGGTTCTTAATAGATTTGACCTCAACTATTCCATTTCAAGTCATGTACTGAATCTTCATAAAGAAATCAAACTAATGGGAGGATTTCTGCTTCCTTAACCTATTATGTCTCTATCGAGTCAGGTGTGTCAATGATCTCTTCAAAAGGTTATATTCAAACATTAATAGTCTGAGTACCTTTATAAATTCCTTCTTGCAAAGATATTTTAAACTTCAAATATAGATTTTATTGTACATAATATCCAATACTTTTTTTTTTATTTTACCTAAAAGAAAAACAGACAAATATGTCATAAGAAGAGTAAGAGACTATCATTTCAACTTAACAAATGAAAATTTTAGTGTTTATCATTTCTTTAAGTATCAGTATATCTAAATTAGCGAAAGAGGAGTGATCAAATGTTAGGCCCCGTTTCCGGAGTCCAACTCCTATTCAGAAGACATATATCCTAACCCAACATTTAATCAAAAATATCATAATACTCTCCGATCTTTACTTCATCATAGTCTTTAATAC
>JAOQMS010043271.1:0-12094 GCA_027563885.1 Erythroxylum longipes
TGGAGAAATGTTTGATATGGAGGTGCCTATAGATCAGTTAGAGTATGACATGCATGTGACCAGTCCTCTGGGTAGTAATGTGTTGGTTAATTAGGTGATTAGGAATTTTTCTATTATGATTCAAGGAAATGAATAGGTAGCAGATCTGATTAGATTACCTTTTTTATGAATTTGATTTGATTCTGGGTATGGATTGGTTATCTAAGCATCAGGCAGTAGTTGATTGTAATGCCAAGACAGTTGTGTTTAGGGGGTTTGATCAGCCTACAATAGTATTGCATGGCATCCACACTAGTTCCTTAACTAATGTGGTATCAGCTATGCAAGCTCGAAAGCTCCTCAAGAAATGATGAAGCATATTTGGCTTTTGTGTTTGATTCTAAGAAGGAGGTTGGTAAATTGCTAGATATTCCAGTGGTGAATGAGTCTCTAGATGTGTTTCTGGAGGAATTGCCTAGACTCCTTCCTGAAAGGGATGTGGAGTTATCTATTGAAGTTATGCCTGGCACTGCTCCTATATCCAGAGCACCATACAGAATGGCTCTTACTGAACTGAAGGAATTGAAGGCGTAGTTACAAGAGCTTCTAGATAAAGGGTTTATTCGACCCAGTGTGTCACCATGGGGAGCACCGGTGTTGTTTGTTAAGAAAAAGGATGGCATAATACGGATGTGCATCGATTATAGACAATTGAATAGAGTCACAATGAAGAATAAGTATCCGTTGCCAAGGATTGAAGACTTATTTGATCAGTTGAAACATGCAAGAGTGTTTTCAAAGATAGATCTGCGATCGGGGTACTATCAGCTTCGAGTAAAGGATGTGGATGTACCGAAGACTACATTTAGGACTCGTTATGGACATTATGAATTCCTAGTAATGCCATTCGAGTTAACTAATGCTCTAGCAGCATTTATGGATCTGATGAATAGAGTGTTCAAGCCTTATTTGGATTAGTTTGTTGTGGTGTTTATAAATGATATCCTGGTTTATTCTAAGAATGAACAGGACCATACTGAACATCTCCAAATTGTATTACAGACCCCGTGAGAAAAACAGTTGTATGCTAACCTGAGTAAGTGTGATTTCTGGCTTCAGGAGATATCATTTCTAGGGCATGTTGTCTCTTCTGAAGGAATTAGGGTTGATCCTAGTAAGATAAAAGCGATTGTTAATTGGAAGCCATCACGGAATGTGACTCAAGTAAGAAGTTTTCTAGGTCTAGCTGGTTATTACCATTGGTTTGTTAAAGGGTTCTCAGTGATAGCATCCTCTTTAACTAAATTGTTATGGAAAGGAGTGAAGTACAAATGGTCTGATAGATGTCAGAATAGTTTTGACCAACTAAAAAGTATGCTTACCGAGGCTCTTGTATTGGTCCAAACTATTTCTGGTAAGGAGTATGTTTTGTTTAGTGATGCATTTGGAACTAGTTTAGGTTGTGTTTTGATGCAGGAAGGAAAGGTAGTTGCCTATGCCTCTAGGCAACTAAAAACTCATGAACAGAATTATCCTACTCATGATCTGGAACTTGCAGCAATATTGTTTACCTTAAAAATTTGGCGGCACTACCTATATGGTGAAAGGCGTAGAATTTTCACGAATCATAAAAGTTTGAAGTATTTGCTTACCCAGAAAGAACTCAATTTAAGACAACGACTTTGGTTGGAATTATTCAAGGACTGTGATTGTATTGTGGATTATCATCCGGGTAAGGCTAATGTTGTGGCAGATGCCTTGAGTCGGAACACCATTTCATCATTATCACTTAAGTAGAGTGAATGGGACTTTGTACCTGATGGAGCTTTAATAGCTCAGTTGAAAGCAAGGCCTATCTTAAGACAAGAAATTTGTGATGCTCAGAGAGCTGATGATAAGTTACAACAACTTATCTTGGCTACTCAGGAAGGTAATCAGTCTGATTTTTCTATAAAAGGAAATGGTGAATTGTATTATAAAGATCGGTTATGTGTGCCAGCTAATAATGCATTGAAGAAAAAGTTGTTATTTGAGGCTCATAATACAATCTTTACTATGCATCCTGGGGGAAACAAGATGTATTAAGATCTGGAGTAGTATTACTGATGGTCAGGTATGAAACAGGATGTTGTGGATTATGTAGTAAAATGTCCGACATGTCAGTAGGTTAAAACTGAGCACCAGGTTCCAACCGATTTGTTACATTCTATTTCTATTCCTCAGTGGAAATGGGATAACATTACCATGGATTTTGTCACTGGACTTCCTCTCACTCAAAGGAAGCATGATGGGGTATGGGTGATTGTGGATAAGCTTACCAAATCCGCTCATTTTCTACCTGTTCATCCTGACTATTCTTTGGATAGACTCGCGGATTTATATATGAATGAGATAGTGAGATTACATGGAGTATCATTGTCGATTATTTCTGAATGTGAACCTCGATTTACTTCGAGATTATGGAAAAGTTTACAGAAAGAATTGGGTACTCAAGTTAAGTTTAGTACTGCTTTCCATCCCCAAACAAATGGACAATCTGAACGAGTTATACAAATATTGGAAGATATGTTGTGAGGTTGTGTGTCAGAGTTTCCTGGGAGTTGGGATAATTATCTGACTCTAATGGAGTTTGCTTACAACAACAGTTATCAGACGAGCATTGGCATGGTGCCTTATGAAGTGTTGTATGGTAGAAAGTGTAGAACTCCTGTATGTTAGACCGAATTGAGTGAAAATAAGATTATTGGGCCTGAAATTGTGGAAGATACTGAAGAAAAGATTTAAATTATTCAACAAAGGTTGAAAGCTGCCAGTGATAGGCAGAAGTCTTATGCTGACCTAAAAAGGAGAGATATTGAGTATTAGGTAGGTGATAAGGTGTTCTTGAAAGTGTCACCGTGGAAGAATGTACTTCGATTTGGTAAGAAGGGTAAACTTAGTCTGCGATACATTGGCCCTTACAAAATTCTTAAAAGAGTTGGACCAGTAGCTTATCAGTTGGCTCTTCTTGAAGAATTGACCAAGGTACATGATGTGTTCCATGTTTCTATGCTAAGAAAATATCGGTCTGATATGGCACATAAAATTCCAGTGTAAGAAATTCAGGCACAACCAGATTTGTAGTATGAAGAAGGGTCAGTTTCTATATTAGCCCGAGAAGTCAGGCAACTTAGGAATAAGCAAATCCCTTTGGTAAAAGTACTCTGGCAACACCATGGACTTGAAGAAGCAACATGGGAACCAGAAGAAACCATATAAGCTTAGTATCCGCAAATATTTGGATCAGGTATGAATTTCAAGAATGAAATTTTCTTAAGGAGGGAAGAATTGTAACATCCCGTGTTAGGGGTTAGAATATTGAGGAATTTCAGTGCACTTTATGCTTTGCATAATTGAGTTTTCACTTATATGTGCCTATACAGTTTTGGACACATACAAATATTTGTACATGCATTCATAGACATTTCCGAGTATAATTGGTTTGAAAATTTCGATTAAGATGAGAATTGTGGCTTTTAGGTGTCGAAAATTTATTTGGAGCTTATTATTATTATTATTTCGAAATTTTGGTGAATTATGGATTAATTGTCTTGGATAATTAAATTGGTGTGTATTAAAATAAATTCCATATTTTGGAGACATTTAGGATATTTTAGAGACTTATCCAAAATTTGAGGTATTTTTAGACTATGAAAAATAAAGAAATAAGAGACAAATCATACAGTGAGAAATGGATCAATGATAGAGTGACACGTGCACCGCCTAAAGAATGACAAATGACTTGCATACAATAGAGACACGTGGTAGTAAAATAATGATACACAAAATCAGGTGTTTAGGAAGGAAATTTTTGCTGTGTGTGTGTTTGTTCTTCACCGAATACATTTGGTTTTACCTTTGTTTATCCTGCACTCCTGAAAACACCATCTACTCTTTGCTCCTCCATCATTTAAAAGCATTTTTTTGGTGTTATTGGCTCACCCACAATACACCTTGCGAGTCTTCTGCCATTTGAGGGTCTTGATTGTTACAAAATCTTTTTGTAATCCAACACCGAAATCTATTGGTTGCTCTCCCCATTTCTGGAAAATTTTGCTGAAGTGAGAGAAACTTAAGACAAGTAAGTGTTATGCATGTTTTAATGTTTTAAATGGATGCATGCATAAATGGGGTATATTTTCATGCTTGTGGATTGCTGTATGCATAAATGGTGTTGATGCATGTTGGGGTAGTAATGAAAGATGCAGAAAAATGGAATATGCATACGTGAGTAGTGCAGTTTTTGATATGTATGTATAAATTTTAGAATTTTGATTTATTTGTGTTGAGTTTAATTGATATGGAAGTAGAAGAAGTGGGTTAAGTGTCATATGTGTTAATTGATAAATATAGAAGCGTAGAAGAAAGAAAACACAGTAGTGAGATAAAGCTTGTGTGAGGTTTCGGTTTTCATGAAATCATATAAGCTTACACCTAATGTGTTTTGAGGTTATACTGGGTATAGAGGTCTCAAATATGTGATGTAGGAATTAAGAAAATAAGTGTAAGATTAAAAAAAATGAAAGAAGCTGGTGGGAGTGCGCAGCCATGCATGGACATGCACGGGTGTGCACAAGCATGCAAGGGCATGCGTAAGTGTTTGGTGAGTTATTTATGAATAACATCCTTTGATCTTTTTGCTATAACTTCTTCTCCTGACATCCGAATGAGTTGATTCTTCAACCAATAGATTCCTAACACATTTTTATAGCTCTCCAAAAAAATTGGTAGCCTTCTGAATTAATTTGAAAAATATTGATTGTATGAAAGTGAGGGAATCTGTTGGAATAGTTGACCTGAAATATTTCACTGAACATACTTCAGTATTTTTATTATAACTTGACCTATATATTTCTAAATGAGTTGGTTATTAGTTAAGATTAAACTAAAGACTTATTCTTACAGCTTTCTTGAACAAGTAAAATTTTAATTCTATCTCTAAGACTTTCAAAATTGGCATGGAATTGAGTCTTGTCTTAGGCTCTAGCACTGCCAAGGACAGAAATCGTATCTTGTAGTTATTGAATAAAATGTATTGATGTAGGCCTAATTAGACTAAGGTGTCTTCACAAAATTTGTAGCTTATTCTCTTATATTTAAATTGGTATCAAGTTTGTAATTTTTGGATCCTGTAATTGAGAGATATGAGTTGTACAACTTGACTGCATGATTATGCTCTAGCCAAAATTCCAAATGTATACAGTCTGTGGTATTTTGATCATAACTCATAGAATATTGAATCAAATTGAATGATCTTAGTGTCATTAGAAACTTAAGACATATAGGAATAATTTTGTAGAAGCAAGTGTTACGTAAATACATCATTTTATTAATCTTATTGATTATGCAAAGTTGACCTGAATGAGGTGCTTCCAACAAAAGTAATTGAATGTATGAATTTTGGAACTTTTGAAGTACAATTGATATTTACATCATTTTAGTAAGGAAATACCCTAGAATTTGCCATGAACAAGCATCATACATATTTAGTATTTATAAATGAATGCTTAATCATGCACATAGTTATTTGCATATGTGTTAAATGTTATATAGGAATGCATAGAGCGACCACTTCCAAATATTGCCGGGACTTTAAGGCAATAAGCAATAAGGAAGCTTTTGTCAGTAATCTTAGATGGTCACACCGTACTTTATTCTGTTCTTAAATTTGATTTATGCTAATTGTGTTGGATTTCCAGACAATGATTGTCCGAGGTGTTTGATGCATGTTTATATCATTGGAAGTGCTACTTGCATGAGAATATGATTGACTACTTGCTTTGCACATGAAATGTCTGAAATGACTTTGTTTTGTTTTAAAACTATTGAATCCTAGTTGTGGGTAAATAGGCATGCCTAAAAGGGTTTGTAGCTTCTCCTGTGACACTTCGGTGTCGAGACTTCGGTCTCTCCTGTGACACTGTGGTGTCGAGACTTCGGTCTCTCCTGTGACACTTCCATGTCGAGACTTCGGTCTCTCATATGACACTTTAATGTCGAGACATCGGTCTCTCCTGGGACACTTCGGTGTCGAGACTTTGGTCTCTCCTGTATAAGTCCTATTACCTGTTTCTATAAATGTCTTAGCAGTCATCTGATTTTGTGTTCTAATATATGTTTGATTCTGACATAAACAAAATTATATTCTGATTTTGAAGGGTTTATACTATCTTTTGATATTTCAACTCTATTAACTATAAAATCTATTCTGAAATGCATTATGTCTATTTTGTTATTAAACCAATCTCTTAATGCATGCTTATTCTATTACATTATTCAATATGATGAGTTATCACTTTATATATAGATTAGTTATTATTCACTAAGCTATATAATTAGCATGGTGGATTTGCCCCATGTAGGTTCAGATAGAAGAGTTTAAAGATTAGGACAAGGACAACCGCAATGGCCAAAGTAGCTAGTGTTTTTGTTTCTGGAAAAATGTATATTTGTGTTTGGTTTAAGTTATATTTCATTGTAAAGAGACTTTGTAATTTGTGTTTTGTTTACTGGTTTGTAATAACCTTAATATGGGTTGATTTTTGTATGTATTACGTGTTTTGGGATTTTACAACAATATTTTTGATATGCTTTGATTCTACAAAAGTTCTAAATGGATCATAATGTGTGTTGCATGAGTTTCAGAAATGCATGTAAGGGATTGCGGTTGACATGTGTAAGTTTTGTATGTATGTGGTTAGCATCTACATATCTTATCCTTCTACGGGGGTAGGATGGTGTTACAGCACTAATATCTATCGAGTACTCCTCAGGTTGATATGGTTGTCTCTTTGCTTTGTGATGCTAGGTGGTTGATAGCTTTCCATTAATTGATCTGCCTGGCTTGTCAGGTTCTCAATTCTAGAACTTGTTTCCAACTAGAATTACAAATTAGCAATATCCTCATTAACTAATTCTTCCAAAGATGTACCTGAGTCTTGATAGGAAGCTTCTGGTCTGTACAGAAATTGTTATGCTTCCTGCAAACTATCATGGAAGTAATTCGGCTGATTATCCCATCCATAACAAAAGTTAGGTTGATTAGTCCAAACATTGTTATAGGATTGGGAATATGAATTAAAGAAAAAATTACTTCCATCCATATCAAATTTTTTTAATAAAAACGAAACAAAAAATAAAAAGATTACGAAATAACTGAAAAGAAACTAATTCGAACAAATATATACAAAACATCAAGTAAAATCACAAACAAAAACTAAACATCGCACTCCCTAACAACGATGCCAAAATTGGTTGGCACGTCGTAATGCTAGTCAAAATAAAATAACTAGACTACTATTGTAGCAGTGGTAAGTCTAGTTCGATCCCACAAGGAGTGTTCGGTTAGCTTGTGAAATGAAATTAATTGATGTTTAGGTAATGGGGTTTTTGGATTTAATAAGAAAATAAAATAAAATAAACCTAATTAAAAATTAAAGAAAATATGCAAAAAATGATAAAATTGAAGAATTTGATAGAGATCCGAATTTTTTGTTCAACTCGGCCTACAATTTAATTAAGCATAATTCATTGATTTGTTGTTTTTTTATCTCTCTTTGCAATTATCGATCATAGATTAACAACAAGCTCTGTTAATCCCGATTTTTCCTTTGATCCTAGTTAATTACGAAGCGCTCGTTAATCAGCCCTAGCTATTAGGAAACCTAGAATAAGCTCTTTAAGTTTATCCGGACAACCACCTTACGAATTAGAAAAATAGACCAATCTAGGTAATAATCACACAAGCTCAAATTATTTGACCTATGTTATGTTATCTCTAATGATTCGAAACCATTAGTTGCTACACATAAATCAGGAATACAACAATTACGTATTACATTCGATTCTAGCAATAGATTTTCATGAAAAATGATTCAATAGAGCATTAAAATCATCATCATTCAAATACCCAATCAATCCACACAAGAAAACATAATCAATTTCTAATGAGAGAAAGAAACAACAAAACAATAAAAAAATGCTTAACCTTGGTCGTCGGCGTCAATATCACCTCTGAACCGGTTTCGGGACATTACCCTTCCATGGTTCTCTCCCAGAAAAATATTTCAGCCCCCATTGATAATCGTCTACTTCCGTTTTGGTCCAATGTTTCTTGGAGGTGTAGCATTCCAAAATTGACCGGCGCATCGTGATGCTATTCAAAATAAAATAACTAGACTACTACTGTAGGAGTAGTGAGTCTAGTTTAATCCCACAGAGAGTGTTTGGTTAGCTTATGAAATGAAATTAATTGATGTTTAGTTAATGGGGGTTTTGGATTTAATAAGAAAATAAAATAAAATAAACCTAATGAAAACAAATTAAAGAAAACATACGAAAAATGATAAAATTGGAGAATTAAGTAAGGATCCGGTTATTTGGTTCAATCTCAGCCTACGCCTTAATTAAGCATAATTCATTGATTTTTTGGTCTTTTATCTCTCTTACAAATTATCGGTCGTAGATTAACAACAATTTCTGTTAATCCTGATTTTTCCTTAGATCCTAGTTAATTACGAAATGCTTGTTAATTAACCCTAGCTATCGGGAAACCTAGAATAAGCTCTCTAAGTTTATCCAGACAACTGCCTTACGAATCAGAAAAATAGACCAATATAGGTAATAGTCACACAAGCTCAGATTATGTCACCTATGTTATGTTATCTCTAATGATTCGGAACCATTAGTTGCAACACATAAATCGGGAATACAACGATTACGTATTGCATTCTATTCTAGCAATGGGTTTTCATGAAAAACGATTCAATAGAGCATTAAAATCATCATCATTCAAATACCTAATCAATCCACACAAGAAAACATAATCAATTTCTAATGAGAGAAAGAAACAACAAAACAATAAAAGAAATGTTTAGCCCAAGTCGTTGATGTCGATGTCACCTCCGTGTTGGGACGTTACCCTTCCATGGATCTCTCCCAGAAAATATTCCAGCTCCTATTGATAACCCTACCAAAACCCCTAAGTTATTTCTTCACTGTCGCAAGCTTCTATTCCTAACTGTGCTTCCCTATTTATTGATGTGACAATTAAAGTTGTTGGTCCATCTCCACTATTCACGTATCACTCTCTCCTACAGCTCTCTTCTGTTTTCACTCATACCACTCTTTATTCTCTTCTTTTGTTTCTGCCTCTCTACTGTAGCTAATGTCATAATTTTATGAAGATTGGCCATGCTCACTATTCATCTAACTTAAAATCCTAAGCATGGAATGCAACATATGCATTGTGTTGAACGCATACGCTTGCATTCAAAGCAAAACAGAAATGTATGCGTTGCGTTAAATGCATATGCGTTACGTCTAACGTAAATTTTCTCAGTCATAACTGTGCTATGTTTTGTTCATCTACTGCTCCTTGGACGTCGCCATTTAGCTCCTTAATGTGTTGTCATTTCACTCCTTGCTTATTCATCTGTTGTCACATACGTTTTGCCTTTTTTTGTATTTTGATTTTTTTCTTCTTCTTATCTTTTAATTTTCTTCTTCTTGCTCCATTAAGATAAGTGAAAATTAATCTTCGAAAAACGACCCAAATGTAGTGCTTTCGACTCACTTTAATTTCTTTGCTTCCAAATTATACCTAAAATTATATATAAACTAAAGTGAGTATTTTAAGCATTTTCATATTATTAATCGCTAAGTGTAAATGATTAAATGTATCAACAATTAAACGCATATCATATACCCAAAACATAAAACACAAAAATGGAACCTATATATCTATAAACCAAGCAAAAATCTATATTAAACCACAAGTTAATGTAGATATAAGTTAAACTATAGAAAATAAAACCTAAAAGCCTATAATAAAACTAATTAAATAAATTACTAAATTAAAAAGTCAATTTGCTACCCAAGAAGTGCTTATTTAATGTTGCTAAGTTGACATTCCCACTTTATCTTAGTTCAATATGATTTTAGAGTTTAAATTCCTCTATAACATGCTTATCAAAATCCCCTCTCAGGTAATACTTCAATCAATATCCATTTACCTTAAACATACCATTTTTAGATTGGTTACCTTAACAATGCCATTAGGAAAGACTCTTTTGACTACAAAGGGGTTAGACTATCTAGATTTTAGCTTACTAAGAAATAATTTAAGTTCATGATCTCCCTCTTTAAATTTCTTAGCTTGCTTAATCCTCCCATCAGATACCTTTTAGATTATTCCTTCACAACTTCAAATTTTCATAAGCCATTATATGTCATTCTTCAAACTCATTCACTTGGAGTCTCGTTTTCTTACCTAGGAGATTGAGATTAAAATTAATCAACTTAATTTTACAATATGCTTTATAGTCAAATTCAATAGGAAAAAGACATGCTTTGGTATACACTAACCTATAAGGTGAGTGCTTATAGGAGTCTTAAATGTTGTTCTATAGGCCTATAAATGGTCATCTAACTTATCAGACCAATCTTTCCTATAATGCTCTACTATCATTTCTAGTACTCGTTCTAGTGCTCTATTAGCTATTTCCACTTGGCCTCTAATTTAAAGGTGGTAAGGGTTGTAACTCTGTAACATACCACTCTCATAGAGTATATGCCCGAATGTATCGACGATATTCAAGAACATACTCTACGAGAATGGCACGTTAAGACGATCAAATCAACTCTTTACAAATTTTTAAGCATCAAACACATTTTAAGCAAACCAATATTCATTTTGGCTCATTTCATTTACAAACACTTCCAGTCAAAGATGTCATTGCACTTTAGAATTCACACATACATTATACAACAGTTGAGAAGTACAATTCTTATTACAAAATAACTGAAGATATGTGTAGGTACAACTAATCTCGACTACTAACTCATGTCTAATTGTAGTAGCTATACTCCAGTTATCCTAACTAAATCTCCTCTAAACCTGAAAATCAACAATGCAATTTTGATGAGTTTGCAAACTCAATGAGTGAACCATCCTCAATGCATTCACTTAAGTCAAAATCACAAAACAAGTCATATCTCAATTCAACAATTATTAAATACCATCAGTATTGCATATCACATCACGTTTCATCACACCTTATCAAGTATATCAAGTTATCATACTTTTATAAGTATATAAGATAAATTAATATCATAACACATCCTAATTTACTTTACAACTTTATTTCAAACATTTCAATAATTTGTTTCAATTCAATCATAAGATACATATAAGGATGTATATGTAAATGCACAAGTGACTCCATTCATTTTTACTTTGTTGTGACCGAGAGCCTATTAATTATCCCGTATCTCTTGTAGATACCGGGCTCATTTCATATACTATCCCGTACCTATTGTGGATACCAGGCTCATTAGGCTCTTTATGCACATTTTTTAGCTTTAAGCTCTTTTTTAGACTGGTCATTCCAGTCACAACTCCTTTATCTAATCATGCATTTCAATGTAATACATCATTCCATATGCCATATTTCATTTACCTTTCATTCTTATGTGCATTTGTCACACATACCAATTCATCAGATCTAGTCTGACAATTCATCGGATCCGGTTCAGCAATTCACATTTAATTTCCCACATTCCATATTCATTCTGGCATTTCACATCCAATTTTTCTCACATTTCATATTCACAAATAAGTTGATAGCACTTCCAATACAATATTGAATATGGAACTCCTCAAATCATCAATGTTCAAAATTAACGCAATCATATAAATAATAATTCAATATCAAAAGCTAAACACAAACAATTTAGTCATAGTGAGTAAACATCTAGGTTAACTTACTGTATGCTCCAGATTAGCTATTACCTGGACAAACCGGCAATGTCTCGATGCTGACGTTCACTCTTGTGTATCTATCTTCATGCAATACACACATATTTCACACATCATTAAATTGTAAATCATATGATTATTATATATATATATATATATATATTTAATGCATTAGGAATGAATGGATGAGAGTTGGGATATTGTGTTATTATGTATAATACTAGAAAAGAATTAGTGTATGTATGGTTAATGAATTAAGCATGATCAAGTGTACTTCAGGTATTAAGTACACTTGATCATGCTTAATTCATTAACCAT
>JAOQMS010043272.1:0-12090 GCA_027563885.1 Erythroxylum longipes
TTATTTTTATTTCCACAACTATTGTTTCCTTGCATTATAACTGACTAAATTAACTGGGCATTATTACTGCGCATCGCGCAATAATACTCTGCTAGTTTATCTATAAGCATGTAATTTCGGTAAGCTTCACTGCTTATAGGTTTTGCCTTGAAGGAGGTTATAAATTTTTATACAGTGTCCAGATTTTATAACTGTATCTTCTTCAAATGCAGTTTTCAGTCAAAAGACAAATGGTCCATAAATGGCAACGCATGGCGTTGGTGAACCATTACAAATATCAAAAATATCGAGTTAAATTTATAATTTAAAACAATGAATGACTAATTTGAAAATATATAATCTATGTTTAAATATTTTTAAACATAAAATTTTTAAAAATAGTTATTATATTTTTAAATTACTTTATGATAAATTTAATAAGAAAAGTTATTGAATTAAAATTTAAAATATTGTCAATTTAAATTATAATATGAAAGGAAATTTTATATAATTAAAAATAGTTTTTATGTTTATTAGCTATTTTCATTCTTTAAACATTATTTTATTTTTCTAATTTTTCAACACTGTTTTTAAATAATTATTTTTATTTTCTAATGTTCCCGTGTAGTTTAATTTATTTTTACAACATATAAAACAATTTTATTTTTTATTATAATTTTATAATTTTATTATTAAATAAAGAAAAATTATTTGAATATTTAGTATAAAATAAAAATAAAAATAATATAATAAGAGACTAACTTTTAATTATATAATATTAAAAATTATTTTATAATTTTAAAAATATTTGAAATAATAACTGATATTGACTAGTTTCTTATACTGCATTATGTTTATGCTTGGTAAATTAAATCTCAAAGTCAATGCTGAAAACAGTCTAGCTCAGACTTTAATAACGGACTCAAAATCTAATTCAAATGAACCTGAATCTCCTCTTAAAAAATAATTGTTTTAGTTTAATTTTTTAAAAAATAACGTTATTTAGATTTAAATTTTCAAAATAACGTAAGTTTAATTTATAATTTTAAAAAATTCAAGAGCAAAAAGATTTTATTTAGGAGTAAGGCTGCGTACTATCAGACTTCTCAGATTCCTCTTCATTATGAAATTTCAAATTAGGTAGTAACGATAATGATAATGACGATGATAATGATATAAAATTAAAATGATATTATTTTAAAATTAAGCTCATTTTAAAATGATGTAATTTTAATTTTATTTCTTACGCCGAATCTAGCTATTTATTAAGAAATTGGATGTCAAACCCTATTCTACTCATTAACAAGCCTAATATCGCTATTTCTAGCTTGAGATTCATGAATTCTAACTTTAGAGTTTATAAGGACTTACCCATATCAACTATTATTTTCCTGATTATTTTTTAATATAAAACTATCTTGCCGTAGGCCACAGGCCTAATCAAAAGCTCATTTATGACGTGGTGGAAGCATATTTTCCAAACGACAAGTCGTCTGGTAGCAGAAACCGACGCCTCGTCAAAGAACGAAGAGCAACAGGAGAACGTAAGAAGACCAAACAAACACACCAACTAAAACAACTTTGGTTTTTGAAATTTTCGCTCAAAATGGACGAAGAATTGTTGGAATTGCAGAGACAATTCGAGGTCGCGCAGCAAGCAAAATCGAGTATCCGATTGTCGGAGCGAAACGTCGTAGAGTTAGTACAGAAGCTTCAAGAGCTTCACATCATCGATTTTGACCTCCTCCACACTATCTCCGGCAAAGAATACATCACTCCTGTAACCTAACACTCTCACCATTTTGTCAGTTGGTCAATCGGTACTTCCTTTTGTGTATAGCAATATCCTTGTTAATATTTAATGTGTGTGGTGTAGGAACAATTGAGGCAAGAAATAGTGGCGGAGATCAATAAATTAGGGCGGGTTTCGGTTATTGATCTATCGGACATTACCGGAGTTGATCTATACCATGTTGAGAAGCAAGCTCAATTAGTAGTTTCTAATGATCCAGGGCTAATGTTGGTACAAGGTGAAATTATTTCGCAGTCTTATTGGGATAATGTTGCTGAAGATATCAACGATAGGCTCCAAGAATGTAATCAAATTGCTGTGGCGGAGCTTGCTGCGCAGTTAAATGTTGGCTCTGAATTGATTACTTCTATGTTGGATTCGCGCCTTGGAACTTTGGTACTAATTATTTTGAATTTTCTCTTATATTTACTTTCTACATAAACAATATGCAAAGGTTGGTTGTCTTAGGGAACCTCGGGATCGGAATTCTAATTTGAGTTAGGAATGTCACTTACATTTCCAATATTAAGGGATTCAGCATGTTTAGTTTTGAAAGTACCCCTGTTCTTTTTGTATGAGTGAAGAATTCCAATTCTGAACAGCTGAAATTTTTTTATCTAAATTACCGCAAAATGCTATAATTAGAATTCTGATTCCAATACCAGAATTCTGATTCCAATACCATGAGCCAAGCAAAACCTAAAAGTATTATAATTGTGATATGAATTGTTGTAATTTTAAGGTGAAAGGTAGACTTGAAGGTGGGCAGTTGTACACACCAGCTTATGTTGCCCGTGTTAGTGCTATGGTTCGAGGAGCTTCCAGAGGTATAACAGTTCCTACAAATTTATCTGCACTATGGGGCACTTTGCAGCAGTTGTTGCAGGAAATGAATGGAGTCAGTGGTGTGGCTATTGAAAGCACATTTTTTCAATCTCTTTTTAATGGGTTGTTAAAGGAAGGGGAGCTTCTTGGGTCTCTTCGTGCGGGAGTTCACTGGACACCAACTGTATGTTATCTGCTCATGATACTCTCATATGGTCATGTTATGGTATTATACTTGTTTAACTGATTCGTTGATGTAATGAGATGTTAGTTAGAGTGTGTTGTTTCAATGCCTTCATCTAATGCATTTAAAGGACTTACAATCCACATTTAGGTGGAACACATTTTGCTTGTCATACTGCATTGTCCTTCTGGTATCAAGATGAACATTAAGGAATGAAATAGAATGCAATATTATTCTATCGTTTGAGAGGAAGGTTTATAATGGAATGGAATAGGATGAACGGGGAGAGTTTTACAGTACATTCCATTCTATTCTAAACAATAAAAATAACTTACCTATAATTTGGGGGGTTTAGGATGAAATGTAAAATGATAAACAACATTTCACTATATTACATTATAAACTCTTCTTTTAAACAACATTTCACTAGATTACATTATGAACTCTTCCATTCCTCCCAAACAACAATTTTCGAATATTACATTCATTTATATTCCATTCCATTATAAATCATTTCATTCCATTTAATTCCATTTCATTAAAAACCTTACATCAAACCAAACATAGCCTAATAATAACGTGTTCTAATTGTACAGGTCTTTGCCACTGCACAAAAGGAGTGCATTGACTCTTTCTTCTCACAGGTTTGGTGCATCGTTCTTCCTACTATTTTATTCTTTTGGTAGCTGGATTTGAAGTTCATGCAATTAACATTTTCTTATATGTTGTTTTACAACATGTTAACCATCTCTAGAAAGTTTTGCACCATTATCTCTTATCATCTCCCTCCTTTTTGCTCTTCAGGAGAAGAATTCTCTATTGCACCATAAGTTTTCCTTTTCTTTTTGTTTTTGTTTTCCCACCAATCTGTCAAATAAAAAGCATGTAAAAGATTGTGTTATGGCAGAATTAAATGAATTTTCCAAGCAGTTAAGCTAAATTCCTTCCAACTATTACCTTTAGGGGATGTTCTATGAATGGAAGTCATCTATCTAGAAACAGTCATCTCAGCTAGGAAATTATTTTTGCATATTAGTGCACGAGTGGAATTTTAATTTCCTTGTTTGTATGAAGAAATGAATTCATCTTGACTAGGGGTTTAAATGCTAAATTGTGCTTTTTTGTGTTTTCCGTTTTGCCTGCAGAATTCTTATATCATCTACAGTGCACTGCAAAAACTTGGAATTTCCCAGCCTGTTCAGTTCTTACAGGTGCTCTTTTACTTTTTGCTGCAGCTGTGTTCCTGAAATTCAGATGTATTTTGCAATGTCATGGGATTTCTCAAATTTATTATTGCTATCATGCAATTAAGTCTGTAGTTTCTAATTGAAATTGTCATCCTGCAATCTAATTTAGTCCAGATATCCTGACGGCATACCCTTAACTACTGTGTTTGTTCACCCATCAATGATTGATATGCTGGATGCGGCTGTCGAGGATGCTGTGGAACGTGGTAGCTGGTAAGGGCAACAATGGTTGTTTTGTTTTCCCCTTTTTCTTGTATTTTGTGTCCTTCAAAATTGGCCAAGTTATGTGCTCAGTATGTATTACTATTACCTATTCCATGTCAGAACTAGAGTTTAAGCGGTTTTCTTTGTCTATGTATTTGGTCTTGGAACATTAATGTCAGATGTAGCTCACCTTGGCTGTATAATGTAGTTGCACAGAAGTTGCTTCCTTACATGATACTGTTGGTGGATAATTGTAGGATCGACTCTCTTTCTGTATTACCCACTACCTTTACTCCCCCAGATGCTTCTAAAATTTTGTTGCAATGCCCATCTGTTCAATCTGCACAAAAGGTGACAGTTTCTTGTGCTAGTTATTGTTCATATACTTGCTAATAATTATGTACTCATCTGCTTCCAATTTCTATTCAGGGAAATCAAGGACTTCTCCTGGTAGACTCATATCTATTCAGTAGTGGTTTTGTAAAGGTTTGTGAAACTGCTTCTAACTTCTGACTTTTAGGTAATGGTTTGCGCCTGTGTTTGTTATCTATTAGACGCATTCTACAATTAATGTAGAAAGGTGATAAAGAGCTTATGTAGCAAGTTTTCTAGTTAGACAAGTCGATTATGTTTTTATGTTGAGAGTTATTCATCCTGGTTCCATCAACTGCTTTTCTGGGGCAGAAGCACTCATATTAAGTCACATGTCCACCTTGTCTTCAGCTGACTTTATGATTCTGCCTCCATCTCAAACTGAATGACCACTTTCCTTTTTACTTCTGCCTCTCTGTATGAGCAGTTGTAAACATTTAAGTTTGTAGAGCATATGAAGGCCCTTTACACTCTTTGCTTCACCAATTTGTTATAGGTTCATCAACAAAGATTTACTCAACCTCTTTTAATCTTTTTCGTTTCATTTTCGACTCCTCTTCCAAATATTATGACTACCTCGTATCCTTATGGCTAGGATATTTATGATCGCTTGGAAAAAGAAATGGTGGCGTTTAGTCTGTCAGGATCTTCTGTTCTCACGTCCAGTGAAGAGTCTCACTTGGTCAAGGAAACTAGGGGTAGAACCAATAGAACTATTGAGTTAACTGAAACTGGTAATGAGAAAAAGAAGAAGAAGGGAAAAGCAGCTGCAATGAAAGCTGCTGAAAGCCTTCCAGATGATGAATATATACCCACAAAATCGAAGAAGAACCAGAAGAAAGGCAAGGATTTGTTGTCTGTTGTTGTATCTGATTCAAAAGCAGGAACTAAGAAAGATTTGGCAAACATGCAAGAGAATCTTAATGTTCCTACAGAAGAATGGATAGTTCAGAAAATCATGGATCTGGTTCCGGATTTTGAGGAGCAAGGTCTGGTTACTTTGCCTATAGTGTTCACTGATGTGATAATTCTGCCTCATAGGCAGTGGCTACATGGCCAATTCTGATTATTTGGGTGTTTGATTGTGTAGGAATGGACGATCCAGAAGCAATTATTAGACCTTTGGCTAACAATCTGAGGCCAAAGCTAATTAATTTTTTGAAGGAGAGGAGAAAGGCTGTATTCACAGAGAATGCTGAGAAAATGAAGCTCTTGCTTGATAATTTGCAAAAGAAACTTGATGAGGTTGTCACTGTTGTGATAGTTGATGATATTATTTGTTTGTCAGACATGCAGATTGTTGGTGCGATACATTCTAAGCACTAAATGTATTATGTCATTTGCTTTTTTGGCAGTCTTTCCCGAATATGCAGCTGTATGAAAAAGCACTAGATTTTTTTGATGATGACCAATCTACTTCGGTAAGCTTTTGAATAATTTCCACACGTTCAAAGTGCTCACAAGGTCAAATAGATTGATTTTCCCAGGATCTTGCTATTTTTTCTACAAAATATGGAGAAAAACCTAGTCTTAACTATGAATTGCAGGCTGTTTTGCATAGGCATTTGTTAAGAACAACAGCTGCTCCTATTGCAGATACTCTGTTTTACAACTTGGTAATGTTTGCGTTCTTATTTTGTTATTGGGTTTGAGGACTAATGGATTATACTGTAGCTGGTCTAATGTTAAGGATTGATAAATGTTAGGACATGCACAACAAGTTGAGGAATGGAATTGATGCTGAAGAATCTCATTCAGGACCCACAACATTTAATCCTGCAGAAAGAACTGCTATTGTGAGAAAATCTCCTATCCTGCCCATGCCATCTGAACCTGATTGAAACTCAATGGTCATTGTTAATCTCCTTTCTATTATACTCGTATTTCATGTGCAGGCAAAAACTTTTCCAGGATCCCTGTCAAAGAAGGCTCTTTCTGTCATAGAAGCTTTAGAAGGGAAGGTCAGTTCTTTTTCTGATAACATGTTTTTCCCTTCTTCACTTTATTTGATTGAATCATCTTCTTACTATTTGCTTTCTTTTCGGGGACTGTTGGCAGTGTATTGTGCTTTGTTACAAATATTTAACTTTGATTCTTCTTTACAACAGCATGTGGAAGCATTCATGACTGCACTGAGAGAGATGGCCGAGGAGAGGTAGTTTTGTGTTTTGCTTTAATGGTTCTGAACATACTTTTATGTAGACTGCGAAGTGGTTTCTTTTATCGGTTTACCATAGCATGGAGACTAAAATTCATGTTGATTTTCATCTGTTCAGTGGGTTGCTTCTCAAAAAGCTCGACAAGAAATTAGAAAGAACTCTATTACATTCATATCGCAAGGTATGAATGGTATTATATAGCCAAAAGGTGGAAGTTATTGTCTTTATATAGATTGATATCAGATGTAGACGGTTGCAGTAATAATTTCTTCTCTCATAACTCTCATCAGTTATAGTGGTAAAAAAAGGATTCACTTTCTGTTTGTCATAAAATAGATGGCGACTTATCATAAGGCCATTGCCTTCTCCAAATAATTGTTGTTCTGATGCATAAAACTGAGATAGGATCCATTTGCGTTCTAGTTATTGTGTATCATGAACTTCTGAATCTGTCTGAAGCAGTTATTCTGATTGTTCAATAGTTTTATTTCTTCAAAGTAGTTGATGAATAACATATGTGGAGGTATGGTAGAGAAGCTCTTCAATGATGCCTGTTTTTCTGTGTTTCCATCAGGATTTGACAACACAAGTTTCTGTTGAAACTGATCCAGTTGCTCTTCTGCCCAAAGTTGTCTCCTTGCTTTATCTCCAGGTCTGTGTTTAAATTGTCTCTTTAAATTTTCCTTCTTCTACTGTTCAACATGGCTTCTCTCATCTGTAGATTCATAATAAAGCTCTTCAAGCCCCTGGAAGGGCAATTTCTGTTGCTGTTTCACGACTGAAGGTATGATGTTTACTTAACTAGGATAGTCGACTAAAAGCTGTCTGGTACTATATGATGCATGTATCGTATACTATTGAATTATGTTGTAGTCATTATTCCTCTGGCAAGTTGTATGGTAATGTATGTTCATATAATACCGGAAATGTTTGTTGCTACCTTTTAAACTTTTCCTCATATGCTTGTCCTCCTATTTTGCTTTCAAATGCTTGCTTTTGCACATTGATTACACATCATTAGTGATTATGCAGAATTATTACAATTACGTGACAATTTCAGCATGTGTTTTATGCACATTTGTTCTCGTTTCCAGGACAAACTAGAAGATTCAGCTTATAAAATCCTGACTGATTATCAAAGTGCAACAGTAACACTTCTATCACTTTTATCTGCTGCAACCGGTGATGTGAGCACTACCTTCAAATCTTAGTCTGCTTTCTTAGTTTGGCAAATCTTCCATTTCCACATTTCATCTGCCATGTCTCTGTATGCTGTACTTAGCATAACATTTTAGGAAGCATGGTAAGTTTGATGCCGGAAGTAAAAAGTTTTGACGTACAAGTTGGTTTGGTATATGTGTTTTTTCTGCCCATATCATCCACTCGATGATGCTTATCTACTATCATCAGGAAGAAGATTGCACATCTGATAGAATTTCGACTAAAAGGGAGATGTTGGAGAACTTAATGCCAGCACTGAAAGGCTTGGTTTTGAGCACTTCGCAATCTTGACTCCTCTGGTTTCCAAAATACTAACACTTCAACAGCTGGTTAATACGCGTACAGGAGGCGATTAAACTATATATGGCCATGGAAAGGATATATAGCAACGTCTGGGCAGAGTTCTTTCTTTTGCAATTTTAGAATTAGATTTCAGGACTGTTCAATATCGTATACAATAATAATGTCATTTTCAAATTGTAGCTGTCATTATTCATAACGATAAAATAAGTCTAACTTAAAATAAGTGGCCAAATTTAAAAATAAGTCTTAACTCAGTTTGAAATTAACGGAAGAACGGTTTATTAGGTTGAAAATAAATAAAAATAAAATATAGGAAGATATTTTATTATTAAAATTTTAATTGATAATTTATTTTTAAAAAAATTAGTGAATTGAGTTGTATATTCAAATATTTTTATATCATATATATATATATATGCAAGTTCTTTTCAGATTACTTATAATTTTGCTATCACATCATAAACTAAAAGTATTTTGAGTTAGATGTGTTCATAGGCAGCTAAAACATCTTGGAACGTTCCTGTAGTCGGTTCTCTTCTTTTCATTGTTCATACTAAGCTCAAAAAGCTTAGCACATGTTTGGTTTAGCTTTTTCAGAGTGAAAAAGTACTCTCTTTTTTTTCGCAGAAGTTATTGTTAAGAAAAACAAGTGTTTGGTCGTAAAATTCAAAAGTATTTTTTTAATAGAAATAGTTTTTTTAGAAACTAAAATACTGCTTTTTAAGAAGCTCAAATTTGGAGCTTTTTAAAAAAATCCCTCATTTTAGCTTTTTTGGGTAGGCATTTTTTGCATCGTTTACGTTTATAAAACAAACAACCATCTTTTGCGTAGATTTTTTTCATCTTCTCAAGGGACACACTCATCTTCTCAAGGGAGTCTTCTGTGCAGTGCTTTCTGGTATGATTTGTTACGCCGTCTTGTTACGAATCTCCCTCTGTCTCTCACTATCTCTGCTCACCACTCTCGGTTTTTCTGATATGTGAGTTTAATTTATTTTCTCTTTTTTTGAAGAATTATTTGTTGTTTTAGGTTCTTAAGTGAGTTGTTTTCTTAGATCAGAAATTCGATCTCTTTTGCGGTTTATTGTTGCTTAGGTTTGATGATCGTGTATAGTTTTGGTTTGGAAAAAAGAATTATACTTTTCCACGTAGTAAAGGAGAAGATAGAAGAGAATGATAGAAATTCATCTTCAAAACCATTAACTTTAGAATATACAAATTCAACATCTTTTAGGCCAACCCTAGCTTACTCGGTAGATAAGGAAAGACGAGTAACATCACCTAGAGCAGCGATAACATCACCTAGAGTAGAAAGTGAGAGATTAATGGCCCTTCCCTCTTCTAGCGTCTGGCCTTTGTTCTGCTATTTGATCGTGAGGGGATGGTGGAGTTTTCTTAAATCTAGAACTTAGTAATGCTTTGTTTTTGTGTTTGTTTATACGATTCTCGTGATTTTGGGTTTCTTGTTTTTGGGTTTAATTTTGGATAACTTTCATGCACTGATCAACCATTTGGTGCTTCTATTGCTATTTGGGTGTTTAATATTGCCTTATTACAATATCAATCGATGGAGTTCATTAAATCCGAATGTTAAAAGCTTTTCATGCTTATGTTCTTGTATGAAAGTGTCCTCCTATAGAAGATGTAGTGGGGGTGTTCTATCTTCTAACGGTGTTTTGCAAACCAATCAAAACCAGCTTGTGACTTTGTTGAATATGTTAAACTTTTGACAACCAATTAGGTATTATTTTGGTTTTTGTACTCTAATGTTGCTCTGCAAACCTATCGATTAGTAAACCAACATGCATCCTGTTTGCAATACTCTAATGTATTTGTTAGTATGCAATTCACAGTTAAGGAATCTAATTTCTGTAATATTGTCCATTTATGCTACCTTAAGAATTATTCTACTGGTAGAAATGATATATTATTAAACCTAAAATACCACTAAAAACAAATAGGAACAGGGAATCCTTTCTTTTCTTTTTTCTATAAATTATTTTTGAAATTCGAGTACATGTGAAACCAACTTTAAAATTATCCCTGCTATTCCCTGCAGAAACCAACTTTAAAATTATCATGATAACTAGACTAGCTAACAAATAAATGGATTGCAGATGTGCCAACAAGGTTATGTATTCTAACTTTATTCGTATTGCCATTGTAAAAGGGATTTTCAAATACAAAAGAACAAAAACCCTACATTATGTGGGCTATTGTGGACAATGTCCACTGCATCCTGATTGCTTAGATGCCCATTTGATGCAAATATTAGAAACTCATCGTTAGGGTGGAGTTTATGTACAGAAATTATGGCTCCCTATTGAATTCTGCCCTCTTGAGATAGGCTTCACCAATGGATCAGAAACATTAAATAATCAAACTGTTATGCTTATTATGCTTTTGTCTATGTCATTCTTGTTATGCTTTTAATACTGAGTTCACAAAACGTTTAATGCTTATTCTGCTTTTGTCTATGTTGTTCTTATGCTTGCTAAATTAATTGTTATATGCAGTGGCGATTTTGGTTTCTGGATCATTTGTTGTTGATAGAAAATGTCAAATCCAAGTCAAGATGATGAATTACTTCCTACAAATGAAGAAATCATTGAAAATGAAGATGTTGAAAAAAATCATTTAGACGAGCCACAAAATAACGAGATGAATGATGCAAGGGAACATATTGCAAATCTTTTTGTATTACAATAAAATGCATAATTTATTATGTATTTAATTATTTACTCAACTTGAATATTTATTTTTGGATTATAATATTACTTAGCTTTTTTATATGTTTTAATATTTATTTTTTATATTAGTTTTATTTCTTACAAGAAAATGAGACATCTCTTTAAATAATTTCCTACAAGATGGAAGTAAATTTATCAAACAATTGTAAAGTAAATGTAAACTCATTCCATTACCTAATAGTAGTTGAATTATTTTAAATCAAATGTAAACATAATATATATTGTGCTTTGCATATTGTGTAATATACTTTAAATATTATTTATATGTATAAATAATTTTTATTACAAAATAAAGTATAGTTAAAATTCATAAAAGTACTTTTTATTTTTATGTTGCCAAACAGTCTACTGTATGAAGCTCTTTCGAAAAAACTATTTTTTTAATTGACAGCCAAACAGTCAACCGGCTTCTTAGAAAAGTTCTTCTCAAAAAAGTTTTACTGAGAAAAGCTCTACTAACAAAAGCTCTACTGATATAAGCTCATCCAAACAAGCACTTAGGCATGCTCTAGTAGAGTAGGACTGCCGAAGTAAGTATAATGTTAAAGAGGAATCACTAAAGATCTTAAAAGACCTTGAGATTGCTAAAGATCCAGCCTCAGCCTTTGACAAAGAACATATTAACTCCCTCCGGTCTAAACTCAACAAAGCTCTTGCAAATGAGGAAAGCTTCTGGGCTCAGAAATCTCAGATCAAATGACTTAAGGAAGGGGATAGAAATACTAAATTCTTTCATGCTACTATTACCCAAAGAAGGAATCAGAATTCTATTAATCAAATCCTAGACTTCAATGGCAACCTGGTTTCCTCTAAAGAAGGAATTGCTCAAGTAGCTTCTGATTTCTATCAATCCTTGTTTTCCTCCTCTAACCCAACCAATATTGAAGAAGCTCTAGTGGGCCTTAACTCGAAAGTTAGTCAGGTTGATAATGATCTTCTCACTAGACTAGTCACAAGAGAGGAGGTTAAAGAGATAGTGAAAAATCGAAGGGGGTTAATTAATTCGCAAACGTGCCACAAATTTCTTTGCCACCAATAAAATAAAAAACAAGTT
>JAOQMS010043273.1:0-12090 GCA_027563885.1 Erythroxylum longipes
AGAAGGAGTCGGAAAACTCTTCACCGAATGGTTTGTGAGGAGAGGAGAAATGAAGGCGCGAGGAGAAGGGAGGGGGTTGGCGCCCGACTTATAGGCGCTAAATTGCCGAGGGAACGTAACATTCTGTCGGTAATCTAGGTTTCAAGACGACGTAACCGTTGACAGTTTCCGATGGACAAGGCCATTCCGTCGGTAAAAGAGCGGTAATTTAATACGGTGGAAACTCAAATACTGATGGAACAATAATTCCGTCAGTAATCTAGGTTTCCTGCCAACAATTACCGACGTACACACAACATTCCGTCGGTGAAACATCGGTAACTTAAGCTGGTGGAAACTCAAATACCGACGGAACAATAATTCCGTCGGTACTCTAGGTTTTCCTTTCGGTAGTTGTCAACGGACACAACATTCTGTCGGTAAAACATTGGTCTTAAATACCGACAGAATAACAGTTTTGTCGGCAAACTAGGTTTCCTGGAAACAGTTACCGACTGACACAACGCATTTCATCAGTGATTAGCGCTCATCGTCCGTCTTCATCGAAACGACGACGTTTGTTAACAATTTACAGACAGAACTACCGTTTCGTTGGTAAATAAGCTAGTAGATATTGCGACGGAACAAGTTTCCGTCGGTAAATGATAGCTTTGCTCCGACGGTAAGCTAACCGTCAGTAAAGCGGTGTAGCAATTAAATTGCAGGAACGATTCCCACATTTTTTCCCGACGCCTTGAGTTTTGGCGTCGCTATATGCCGTCGGAGATTTTGAGCGAAAGTTTTCCCTACAGTATTGCCGACGGATGTATTTGCCGTCGCTAAATTACCGTATTTTTTGACAGAATTTTTATCTTCCGTCGGTAATTAGCGACGGAAATTGTTCCGTCGATAATATTCCAACGCTATTATGTGATTTTCTTGTAGTGAAATATTGTTTGATAAGGCATAGTTTTTCTTTGGCCAAATATGTTACAAGATTAACTTGAAATTTTTAGATGCAAATAAGACATTAGAGAATGTTAATGTCAAAATTTTAATAATGATTAATGATCAATAGAATTGTATTTGTTGATAATGGATAAAGACCTTTATGAGTTAGTATATGATTAAACAACTCCTTTGATCAGTCATGGTTGTGCCTTTTATGAATTATGTGATTACTGGATCTGGTTTTGCACATTGTTTATGAATTCATAATGACTAATAAAGAACATGTTCTTGGATGACTAAGAGGGTGCTTGGTTCAAATTAGGTAATGGTAATAGGAATGAGAATAAATATAGTGAGGAATGAGAATAGATATAATCATTATAATTATGATGGTTGGTTAGAACGAATGAATGATTACTATTACTATTGATAGTGGTTGGTTTCTTAAAAATATTGACAAATAAAAGTTTGTTAAAATGTTGTTTTACATCAAATTTTAATATATTTTCATTAGTTATATTTAATTGCTACAAAGAGAAAATATATAATTAATTATATTTTAAGTAATTAATTTCATTTGAATTAATTATATTGTAATATTATTTTAATTAATTAATTATATTTAATTATAAAAAGATATAAGAAAAGATGAAGGGAGTATCACTCAGGAATGATTGACATTCCTCTCATGCCTGAGGGGTATGGAGCAATACTTGAAAGTTGGATATCATAATATTGTCCTTATAATGATAATATATAACCAACCACCCCTTTTTCATTCTATAACCATTGAACTCTTCTCAAACTCATCAACCAAGCACCCCGTAATATAAAGACATATTCTTTGAGGGACAAACTTTAATAACTTATGTCCATAATAGGAAACTCGTCCAAGTATCTGTCCATTTTACTTATTATTAGTCCTTAAGGCAAAAACAGTAAACTACATAGACTTAAGATCTCTTGATATACATTAAAGGACAAACCTTTAGATCATTTTTTGGTTTTCCAGACATTGCACATATTATTTTCCTTGAGCTAAATTTTTAAGAACCAATGTTAACCTACAGCAGAAAAATTAGTGACTGACCCTATTCCACTGAATTTGGGACTGTCATATGTTTTATAACAAATTATTGTCAATTAATATTTTTAAAAAAACCTTAATAGATTTATTAGACCATTTAAATTTTTAGCATTTCAGTCAACATTTTTTATATTAAAGAGAGTCTAATCATTCCTACAATGTTATGTGTATAATAAAAAATATTTCAAGTCTTAATATCTTATAAAATGGATAAATAATTGTTAATATGCAGAGAAAAGAAGAGTTCCCACCTCGATTATGTTAAAGGTAGAGTTAATCAAAGTTAAAAGTGATCACTTCCTAACATATGCTTCTCCTTTAATAGATAAATGTTGAAATTTGATCCTAACCTTAAGAAGTTCAATCCTTTCCTTGTTTCCAACTAAAAGCAATAATAATAACATGATTTTTATATATAAAGGATTAAGCTTTTCAAGTTGCTAAACGCAATTGATCATCTAATTGACCTATCAAAGAATTTAATTTTCTTCACGTTTATTTTTTTCAAATAAAATGGTATATGAGCTTAAATTTCATAAGTTTTTTGTTGATAATTTCTATCTTATTGCATATTATTGATGAAGAAAAATGTTGACACTTTATAAATGTACTTTTTACTATTAATATGTTTTTAGTTTACAATTACATGTATTAATTCCGAAGGCTACAAAACATATTAATGAAGGTAAATGTTATTACTTTATAAATCCCTTTTTTTTACTATTAATATATCTAGTATGAAATTATATGTATTAATTCTGATGGGTACAAGATTCTTTGACTATTGGTGTTGTAATAGGTGAATACTCGATAGTGTTATGTTCCATTTTGATCTATGGAATCATCTACATTATGCGTGCATCAACCTATCCATGCATACTGCCATTGCATATTATAGGATCCCTAGTAAACTTCTTAGATAGTAAGAAACCCTATAAGTAAGTTCTTTAGATAGTAAGAAACCCTATAAGTAAGTTCTTTAGATGCCTAAAATATAGGATAAATTATACGCATAGTTGAATTAATCTTAAGAAGCATTGTCAAAAATGATAACTAACTTTCTTTTTTATTGTAGGGAAAGGAATATTGTAATTTCTTAAAGTGGTTTGATGAAAAATTTACTCCAAGAATTGTAGATGTTATAAATGGCTTAAGAGAAAAGAATATGTAATGGCTTGCAATAAACAAAAGGGAGGTGATAGTAAATTTAGTTTGTTTTTCTAAAAAATTAAAAATTTTCTAATAAATGAATAGAAACCATGTAGAATTTTGAATGTACCAGATATAAAATAAAGTAACATCACTCCTTACAATTTTTACTAATGTAATACATTATAGAAAATGTATTACTCAGGTTTCCTCCGACATCAACGTGTTAAAGATTATTAATATCCATGTGCTCATCATGCAAGATAGACAACATTCCACTTTCAGTTAGCTTAGATACTTTTCCACTTCAAAAAGCACTTTCTTCTTATGAAGGACCACAAACTCCTTGAGAGAGCCTTCCAAACATGTTGGTTCAATATGTTTCTTTCCTTTAGCAACTTCCAATGACTCTCATTTTTCTACTTTGGCTCTTACGTATAAGGGTTGACTTCATGTTGACCTATTTTTCAATTTAACTTTGATGTACTCCATATAGTATTAAGAACTGCTAAGCATATAAATCTCTTAATACCATAATGAACACATAATAGTTGCATGTTCTTGTATATCTTTGCCTAATAGTGCATGTGAATTTTGAACCTCCTATTCAATTTTCCATGCTTTCCTTATGAACTCACTGAGATAGGCTAGTAGTAATGGAATGACAGATAAGTTATTCTCCAATTTGTAGTTATCCTAGGCTAAGATGATTATTCCACACTAGCCTAGTCCATTAAATAGAAGGTTATCTAGGAATTAGCCAGTCCTTACATGCTTTATTTGAGAATAAGCCTCCAAATGTAACAATCCTACATATCATAGTTATAGGAGTAGCTAGGAATCAACTATTGCAAATTGCTAGGAAAACCATGTCATTCCCCATCTTTTATCCAAATACTCACTTTAGCTTAAGAGGGGATGTTACTCATGAGCTAAATGGCTTATTGGTTCCTACTCAGAGGCCCTTTCCCATCTTATTCATCAAACTATATAGAAGTAGTTAATCAATTCCCCACTCTACATCCAACATTTTGCACTAATTTATCCCTCGCCCTCAACAATTAAACCACAAAGAAATCATGGGTTGTTTTAACTTTAAGATCCCATAAACTATTTCCTTTTAATATATATGAATGCATCCACTACAACCAAAGTGATTCATTATCCATTAGCACTCTCTATAACCTCTTGGCCATCAGAATTTTATTGATATTTCTTATAGAATTGATTCCCAACCCACCTTCCTCGAAAGGATTACGTACATCAACCTATTTAATCTTGGCATTATATATGTTTTCATTAGACTTGCATTATTGGAACTTTCTCATCATACCTTTACTGGATTTACTTAAATGTGCATTAAGTTAATAATTGATTTGAGCAATTGAATTTTTGCTCTATAAGAGAAAACCATGTCACCCAACAGCCCAATCTTCTTTGGATCCTTTCATTTAGAGGTAAACATTCCCTAAATTATATTATTCTTACAGCTAAAGTGAGTCTAAGATACCTCATAGATAGATTTTTAATGGATAATCTAAGTATGGATTTGAACATAATAGAAAGGTGAAGGACACTAGTTGAGAGAATAAGGTGGCTCGTTCAGAAATTGATGTACAAACCTAAACTTTCCTTCAATAACCTAAGAGAATTCAATAACACCTTAATGAAAAATTAAGCAACTTTTGAAAAAGAAACAAGTGATTAGTAAAATAGAAGCCGGATAATTCAATCTTTCTATATTTACTAGGGAACTTAAACTTCTCAACCCTTCTTATCTCCCTTTTAATTAGTTAGGTTAATGCTTATATAGAAAGAATGAATAGATAAGGAGATAAGGGGTCCCCTACTTGACACCGCTTCCATCCTTGAAGAATTCAGTAAGAACACGATTACCCAATACATTGAAAGAGGGAGACGTAATACAAGCATTGATCCATTCCCTAAAAGTTTCAGGGAAGCCAAATAATTCAAGTAAAATTATAACATAAGTACCTAATTTATACTATCAAAATCTTTGTTAAAATAAATTTTAATTGTATCTGTATGTGGGGTAATTTTTCCTAGTATAACCTATTAAAAGCTCTAAGCAAAAGGGATATTATCCTCAATTTGCCTCCCTTCTATGAATTCCCTTTGAGTTACACAATAATAGAATATAAAACTATCTTCATCTTATTAGCCAAGATCTTTGCAATGACTTTGTAAATGAAGTTACCTTTGTAAATGAAGTTACCACATACTATAAAGTGAAATTCACTGGAACTTGAAAGAATGGTGGACTTAGGAACAAGGTATAAATAAGTCTTATTTAACTCCTTAAGCAGAATTCCATTAAAGAAAAACTCAAGCACAGATTTTGTGACCATTTGTCCTACCTGGTCCCAAGATTTATGAAAAAAGAAGCCATTCATTCCATTTAGGCTAAGTGCCTTTTGAGCATTTATTTGGAAAATAATTTTTTTCACTTCTTCTTCATCTAAAAGCCTAATAAGGTGTAATGCATCATTTTGATTAATCCTAGATCTTAAAAAAGAATGTATATTCAATGTAGAACAATTACTATAGGAAGGAGTGCCAATAAGTCTCTTAAAAAATTTAACTACTTCTATCATCAGCTCCTCCTGCCTAGAGATTATCTGTCCCTCTTGAGAAACAATTGAACATATCCTATTACTTATTAGTTTAACCATTATAGTTCTAAAGAAAAAACTTGTACACCTATACCCATCATTAAGCTAGCTGTTCCTTTCCTTTGCCTCAATAATCAATCATGGTCCTCTAACCTTTTCAAATACTCCTTTATAATTTTTCTCTCCTTTTCTTGTAGTTCTTTAAAAGTAAGATTATTAGAAAGCCTACTCTGAGCCCCCACCATTTTCCTTCTAGTAGAAGTCATTAGCTGCATGGAGTCATTAATTTTTTTAATTGGCATATCCTCTTTGATGAACTTAAGTTTGTGCACACAAATATATTATATGATACCATAAACTTCATCTCCCAACCCTTAAGTAATAACTTCCTAGAATCCTTCTTCAGTAACCATGAACTTATTAAACCTAAAAGGGAAACTATTATGTACCTTTGGAAAAAGATTACTAACTTTGATAGGAAAATGATTAAGAAAAAAAGGATCCATAAATGTAACTTTACTTTTACGAAAGCTTGAGAGCTAACTTAGATTAACCACAACCTTATCTAACTTTTTCCTTAAAAACTAGTTTAAGCTTTGCTTATTACTTAATGTGCATCTATGGCCATCATAACACAAGTCAATGACCTCTAGGAGTTCCATATATTCCCTTAGATCTCTAGTGTTCCTTTCAAACTAGCTTTACTTTCTACATCTAACTAGTGTATAGTGGAGTTAAAAATCCCCCAAATCAACCAAGGCCTTTGGTATTTTCTTAAAGCTTAGATCAAGTTGTCCCATAAGAGCTTCCTTTGGAAACTGAAAACACCTTTATGTTTTCATTTAGGAAGTCAATCACCACATATATAACCTAGTTATTTGCATTTAGTTTTTCAACCTTGATTAGCTTAAAATTAAAAGTAAGGATAATTCTACCATAAAAATGATAATGATAATTTGAAATAAATTACTAGTGTGGCCCTAAAATACTGATTTTATTCATATATTCCTTATTTAACTTAGACTCCAACAATTATAAAAAAATTAGGCTTTTCTCCATAAACAAACTACCTTAAAATTAAAAGCTTTTGAAATTCATTCTTTTGATTTGTAGCATCAACATCCTAGTTAGTCTCCACCAATTCATCACTGTTGTCTTCCAAACCCATTAACTCATAAGAATATCCTCTCTTGAAGACTTTACCTGTAGCTTTCCATTATTTCCCTTGCATTTTGATAGGTGATTTCCATTAATATGTAACCAAAATTGAATCCTTAAAGAGGCAATTATTTCCCTAAAATAAATACGAGGGATATAATTTGGAAGTTCTTTAGACAAGTCAACACTAATACAAAGCTTTATAAAACTAACCTTTTGCTCATGGTATTATGCTTATCTATATAAAGTGGCTTTCCTATAAATATAGCTAGCAAACTTAACCCATTTTTGATATAGTATTAAAAAGGGATATTATGCAAATTAACCTATAAAGGTATGCTCTTATATTTTATCTTGTCCATGTTAATACCCCGATACCATAGTTTTAAGAAGATTGGAACCTAAGAAGAGTGTTAAAGGACTTCCTCGATTATTTTCTAAGCTTCAGTCTTAGAGGGGAAAGTAAATAGAACTCAGTTATCCTTAGTATGTAGAACTTCTTATAAACCTCTATTGCTCTAGGTTTTCTTAGCCTAAATAGAAATGGTAGGAAAGGAAGGTCTACATCCTATAAAGAATCCAACTATGGAGGATTCCTAAGTATAAGCTCCTACCTTAAACACTTCAAGATCTAGAAAGACAATGTAACATCCATCTTCTACACTAAGGGAACATAAATGAAGTGAAGAATTAGTTTGATCTCCCAAAACCTGCTTCCAACTCCTACAAGTTCTAGTTAGAAATGGTAGGTTCAAAGGGAGACTGTTATTTAAAGGTGGTGGCAAGGAAGGGGAAGCTATAAGTAGGGGATGAAATTCATTAATATAGGGTATGTCCTCAAACTAGGGGAGTAGGAAGACATGTTTGATGATATTATCTTGAATTATGTATGGTGTTGTCATTGGTATTTGTATATATAAACAATGGGAAAGAGTTGAAGCTATATCTATGGTTGGACCTTAAAATGACATTATTTCTTAAATTAATGAAAATGAGTTATACCTTTATTTAATGAATATGTGTTTTAAAAAATTAATAAAACTAAATATTCGTATATATAATCATATGGCTATTAACACATTAGACAATCAAAAGAAAACCTACATATGTTTGGAAAAATATATATGATAAAACTAGATACTATATATAGGACTATGCAAAAAGTAATCAATATAAAAGAATATAGTCCACAAAAAGATGATTAATATATCTAAATAATCAATATTGCAAATGGGATTGTATAAAAGATCATAAAACACACAAAAGTGAGTCAATGCTGAATATGAGATTTTAAATACATATATATCTGTTAGTTTAAAAGATCATCAATATATACAAAAGTGAGTCATCCCTACATATTGGGTTTTAAATACATATACATGATTCAGTCCAAAATATCATCAATATTTATATAAATGAGTCTTCCCTGGACATAGAATTCTAAAAGGACAATCTATATATGAGCTATCCAAAAAGATCACCAAGTATATATGAGTTGTCTAAAAATTCCATAAGAGTTGTCCATAAATACATAGGACTATAAGATATACACATCTATTACTTTTTGTTCCTTTGGATGCTCTATCACCTTATTGTGCTATTAATCTTGTTAAATTTTCAAATCTTCCTACTTGAGTTTTGGTTTGTTTCTTCCTTGTTTCAGCTTTTTTAATAAGTTCCTTTCAGTTGTTCTATAATGCATTTAGTACCATAAGTTCTTAAGAAGACATTTGTAATTGACCCTATATGAAATAATAATATATTGTTATTTATACATATATTTCTAATTCTTCATGATTAAAAATAATGATGAGGTTTACTGTTATTTGGCTCATGACATATGACCTAGGGATTGACATTGTCACGACTCGGTACCAAATCGAGCCCATGACAACCGCCGCATACTCAGGCTAAGGATACCCACGGTACCCTTAACCCGACTATGCAAGGCTAACGGAATATCAATCTCAACGACAATACAAAATGTTCATACATAAAGTCATTTACAAACCACAAGACAAACAAGAGTTAATTTACAAAATTATGAAGCATATCAACATAATCATGAGCCATTACGTAACAAAATACAAAACAAAGACTACCTACGTGCTGTAATATCCCGAAAATATCAAAAGACCACACGATCCATTCAAAATTCCAAACTCACCAAATTAACCTGCATGGTTGGGAAGCGAAGGGGGTGAGTACACTATGTACTTAGTGAGTAAGAATAAATGTGTCACGAATAGAACTCAATACACACCAAGACGGTATAGATAACCCATAAGGTGAACATACAACACATAGAAACACATAGGCCTAGTCTATGACTCAACGTATATTGGTTAGGAACCATATAGGCCTAGCCTATTAATTCACCCATCCGAAGAACATAGGTTCCAGTTCCAATACACAAAAGCATAAAAACATCACATGTATAAATCCAATCTCGTTAGAAAAAAAAATATCAGGGTAAGCCAAAACAATCATGTGTGACTCTACTAGTCGGCCAAACTAGCGCGCACACCCACCGATCTTCGGTATTGGCTCGACTTCATCCGTGATGAGTCCAGACTACAGTCAAAAAAAGCATCATGACCCTAGGTGATGACCTCATTTGTGTCCAGACTCTAGGTGTGGAATCACCCACAAGTCCTATAGAAAGGTGTCGATACAGGGACTCGACTTTTATGTACCAGCGTCAAGGGTACGGGGGTCGCTAAATCAGTTGTGCCCAGCACACGATTGGACAATCATTACGTCACCAATCACAAAACAAATCATATTCAAATTTTAAGTATAAAATCAAGTAAGGCATCGGTCTAACCGATGAATGAAACCTTGTGATGGGTCTAACCTAAAAAGGACACATACTTCGCAAATATGGCTCGATCATGCATATGTAAATTTCAAAACATTATTTCAAGCAACAAACGTCATCTTTTGCACTCCAGGTACAAAATGTTATTCAAAACAATATTGTTTCTTAAATACATAAGCATATTAGCATCCATTTGAAGTTCAATTCTACCCTACATTGCCTAGGTTCAAAATTCACATATAATTTATTCAGCACGTCTTAGGATGTTCTAATTCTATTTGAGAAATATGGTTTCCCCAACTCACCTCAAAAGAAGGTATGCACCCTCTTAATTTCAACAGTCCTCGATACAAGCTCCTTGATTCATAGCTCCCGAGCCTTTATGCATAACAAAACATACAATAAAATTACTACTTAACCATTAATTTCATACTTATACACTATCACATAAGTGTATAAAACACAATACCACTCCCTTTAAGCTATAGAATTCGACCATTAAATGCCTCACATGGTCACTTCTTTACTATTCACATTAGCTTCTCTTTTGCATTTCCTAAGGCATTTAATGCCTTTAATCCAATACTTACTCATTTCAGAACATAATTAAGCACATCTTTATCCAAGTACATTAGGCCATTTCCCGTCAACCTAAGCATTGATCCAAGTTCACTCTAAGTAAACATCAAAATGTTTTCCAAGGCATACCATTACAAGGCCTTCAATCCTAAGCTAAGTTCATTTAAGCAATTTATCAAACACTTAAAGTGCATGACTTTCAAGTCACATTTTCAAGACTTTATCCTAATAATTAATGCTCCTATCATGTCATATAGTAACACTTCCAATCAATGATACATTCCACCACTCCATTCAAACCAACTCCCTTCATTTAAGCTACATTTATCATTTAAACAACTCATTACATTAATTCACTTCTTCTTCATCATTTCAGCCAAACCTTAACCAACATACATCTTCTTCATTCTTCATCATCAATTCACATTATACATGCATAATTAATACCATAGAATTCATTTAAATCATCAATTCCAAAAGTTATTCAAAAATTCAAAAACTTTCACCAAAAAGGGGGCATTTTCGGTTTTGACTTAAAGAACCGTCTATATGACACATTTCATTCACCTAAACCATGATTCATGCAGATTCAAGCATGGATAACAACATATCTTAACACTAAACTCAAAATCCTAATGTAGAGAAAGATGAGACAAAATTTACCTAAACTTTCCTTTGGTGATATCTTCCAATCCTTTGAGAATTTCTCAAATATAATGATAGATTTGAGTTCCTTGACCCCAAATTAGCTTATAACACCTAGTTTTGGGTTAAAGAATTTAAAAAAATGGTGAAAGATAGGTGATGGCCGAATGCTTCATCTTCTCCTCCTCTCTTCTCCTTTCTTCTCTTTTCTTTTAATTAAAACAAAGTGTTTTAATGTTTAATGAAGAGGTTCATGGACACACCATGAAGAAGAGTCTAGAATTTGACTCTTCTTGGACCAAACATGGTGAATTTATGTCGGACCCCGTTTCCGGAGCCCAACATTCAGAGTCATAAAGACGTGGGCAAACTCATTTCTTTAACTTCAGGATAGATTTTGGGAAACCTCAAATCAGAATTTCAATTTAGCTTCTTTAGAACATTTGTTCCCCATTGTCTTAAGTTTCTAATGACACCAAAACCATTCCATTTAGTTCAGAAATATAAAAGTTATAGCCCAAACATTTTCGGACTGTTGTTATACTGAAGTTGTACACTATACTCAACTTCCATCCAGAAATTGAAAGTCTTAGAGACCGAATTAAATTTTGGTTTCTTCAGATAATTTTTGGCTGTATGTCTCTAGTTTATTTAGAGACAAGAATAATCACAATTGGAGCTCTAAGGATTTAGATATCATCCAAATACTGAAGAATGTTCAGTAAAAATATCTAACTCACACTCTTCGAATCGATCCCCTCACTTTGATTCAATCAATCTTTTTCAAATTAATACCAAAAGCTATAAATTTTTTTGGAGAGATAGAGAAACGTGTTAGGCTAATGCTTCAAAAATCAGGTCATTTGGAGGTCAAACGACAAAGTTATGGTCAAAAGAGTGAAATATGTTCAAGCCAGAGGAAAGGACCTGCGAGTCGCGATCGTGACTTGGCGCGCCCCCGCGAGATGTGACTTTTGCGCACCCCTGCGTAGTCGTGATCGCGATCCTGAGTTTCCTCTTCTCTCTTTTCTTCCTCCGACCTGTCTTGGTAAAAAGGGCATAACTTTCACTACAAGTATCAGATTAAG